>VWZI01006217.1:337055-611770 GCA_013396835.1 Psilopogon haemacephalus | reverse complement strand
CAGCTGGAAGCCTTTTTTTACTTGTATCATAGAGCTTCTTAGCCCTGTTGAATCTGGCTTAGTGTTTCTCAAGGGATGGAAGAAGGATTGCTAATAGCTTTCCAACTCAGTTTAGTCTCTCTCTTCATAATGCAAACTCTCAGCAAAAGAGACTCAAGCAAGGTCTTTGTCCTGGATGACTTTTTGCTAAATAAGCTGGCAATGCTCTAGTTAGCAAAATCTCTTAACCTCTGTGGATGTGTTCAAACTCTGGCACACTGCAGCAGGGCTCTGATGAAGATAAGGTGAGAAATGCTAAGAGGGGAGTTGTCACATTTACACCTTAACGCAGCCAGTACCCAAAATATGAGGCCATATCGCTGGAGGTGTTTGCAGCCAGGCTGGATGAGGCTGTGGGCAGCCTGATCTAGGGTAGGGTGTCCCTGCCCATGGCAGGGGCGGTTGGAACTAGATGATCCTTGTGGTCCCTTCCAACCCTGACTGATTTTATGAAAATGCATCCTCAGATGTCCTAGGGAGATGAAGAAAATAGCAGATTCTTCTGATTTTTAAGAGAATCTAAATCTGGCCCTTCCTTTCTGCTCTCACAGCTCAACAGTCAATAAGCTGTGCACCTTCTGAGGGTGAGCTGACTTTGCCTTTAGAGAAGAACATTTGGTTCTTCCGTGTGAATTTTATTATCGATTGTGTTTCCCACTGCAATCTTACTTCCTAAAAACAGCTATTAGTGGAAGTTATGTGCTGTATGGCCATGCAAAAGGGAGCAGGTACATGCGAAAACAGAGTGGGCATTTTAGGAAAAAAAGAACAAACAAAAGAACAAAAAAACCCCACAACAAACCCCAACACCTCCTGATTTCTGTCATACAGCATAATGCATCTTAAGAGGATACAGGACTCTGATGGGCAGCTCATCTGGCACTGAGGCTAGTGACAGCCTGAAAGCAATTGCCCACCTGAGTCAGCAGCCAGCTTCTTCAATTGTTTGTCTGCAGTGCTAATTTAATCTCTTTGCTCAGCTTTCTTGGAATCTGGGCACACAGCATGACCTGATAAATAACTGAAACTGGCAATAAAGGGAAAGGAAAGTTCTACACTTCAGAGGTCAAGCTAGCCTCCAAATCATATTTGCCCTAATGGAGAACAAATGCAACACTACCAAAAGTCAAATGAATGTTTAGTCACCTGAGAAAATACCACTATAAGCTGAGATGAGCTCTCATTATTTTTTTTCCCCCCATTTTATTTCTTTAATTTCTCCTTGGCTTCTGCTACAAACTTAAAAATAGGGGCATTAGTCACAGGGTACTTCAGAGGCACCCTTAAGGCAGAAGCAAGATTCTGAGGTAAATCAAAGCTGGTGGCTTTTAAATGGATGAAATCACTTGCATCAGGCCTTCAGGATGCATATTTTCATTTACTTGATTTATTCCTATTGTTTGAGTGGTGATGCGAGGTGGCACAGACGCAATGGAGCCAGGCTGATGAGGAACTTTATAGTGAGCTGTCAGGGCAGAAAATCCCATTGCAAAGGGACCTTTTCCTCGGGGCTGTTTGTGAGGATGGTGCAGCAGAAAGCTGAGTGAAGAATTTAAAATGAGGGGGAAAAAAATAGAAAGAGATGAAAGGACTTATGGAGAAACAGGCAGGAAAATTATCTGACCTACTGGTAGGTACCAAGGCGTTGGAGTACCTCCTGCAAACAGCTGCAGAACAGGGAGGAATCAGACCTCCTGGAAGGGAGGTGTTGATCCATTTCTGGATGTCTTGGCCCCTCATCCTGCTCTGCATAGTAGCTGATTTGTCTTGAGAGGCTTTCCCTTCCCACATGAGCTGTTCCAATTCTCTGCCCAGCCTGGGAGATGCTTGTGACTTGTCTGCTGATTCTATCAAGCCTCCCTTATGCCTTTGTGCATGCTTTGACTCTGTGAATGCAGACACGCAAAAGCCAGTAGTGGCTACTGCAGTATTTCTGACAGCATCTCGGTGTCTGTGCTGACAAAAGTCATTCTGAGGGATTGACTTCCATGTCAATACAGTACCTGGGGAAGGATGCACACATCAGTAATGCCTTTGAGTTTCTGTGCATCGGAACAGAGCTGTCAGCAGCTTGTAAGGAAGCTGAGTTACCACTTAAACTGTTTTTTCTTCACCTATGTGAGACAGCATGGGGGGTTTATAGCAAGTAACACTGGATCTGAAGGATGTCTTACTGCATTTATTGGCTTTGGGGTATCAGAAGCATCATAATTTTTGAACAGTCGTATACAGAGGTCAGCAAGAGATTTGGTTTTGGTTTTTGCTGTTTCCTCTATTAGGAGGTCTACCCAGCCTCCTTGAAAGCATGTCATTTTTTAATACAAAATACCCAGTTTTAATGACAGAAGAACAAATTCTTTCTTGGAGGAGGCAGGTCTGATGATTTGCAGTTGGAATGACCTGTTTATTCCAGGGCTAAACTTGGCCATCTTTTCCTAAGTGTACCAAACCTAACAGATGTAAATGCAGTATCTATTGCTTGGCTGTTCAAGAGGGAGTGCTGCTCCTGGCACAAGAACAACAAAGCAGATGAATCTGAGAGCCAATATCATATCCCAGTCACTCCTCTATATATCAAGAGAAGGAATAGGAGTAAAAAGGCTGCTTCTCAGATTTTAATAAGATGGTGTCTGTGAAGATTACATTTTGGCTTCTGGTACAATATTTCATCTCCCTCCGTTTTTCGAGTCTTTTCTGAGAGTACATCTGTGTGTACATTTTGTGGTTGCAAACATATTTTAGGTCACTCAGTCAAGTGACATTAAAAAAAAAAAAAAAGTGCTAACAACAAATTTCCAATGCTGCTGGTAGCTGGGTGCCATGGCTCATCTGGCAAACAAGCTGTTACTGGTGCTGTGTGTGACAATTCTGACAACTGAAAACGTTAGTTCAGCTCCGTGTCACCAATGCCATCAGCAGGCAGATGGCTCTGAGATAACCTCAGCCAGCCTGCCCATGGCTGTTCCAGCAGCACAAATAGGGCTGTTTTCCTGTCCCTGTGTTTAACATGTCCTGTACCAGCCCAGGTATCTTGTTGCATAACTGGGAATGAGTTTCTCCAAGTCAGCCTTTCAGAGGAAATCCCCAGCTCTCGCTCTGCGGCCACAGGGTCACAGGATGTTAGGGGTTGGAAGGAACCTCTGGAGATCTTTGAGCCCAACCTCTTTGCCAGAGCAGGACTATAGAATCTAGTGCAGGTCACACAGGAATGCATCTAGACGGGCCTTGAAAGTCTCAAGAAGGAGACTTCACAACCTGTCTGGGAAGCCTGTTCTAGTGCTCTGTGACCCTTACAGTCTTTCTTGAGCTTATGATTTGCTGTACCATTTGTAGGGCTGCTTAGTTCTTAATCCAGCCATGCCTTATAAGCAAATCTGAAAGCTGGAGACAAGAGAGCTTTTTCTATGTTGTTGCTTTAATTTTCTTTACAGTATTTTAAATCTGTCAGCTTGAGTAAGTGTGACACCAGTGTTGTGTTTGCTGCAAAACAAATATTTTCAGTGCTGGGAAAACTGACTGTGTCTCGTCTTAGATACCTGTGTCAACATTTCCACAGGGATGAGGACAGTATATTCTGGTAGTAGGCAGTGGCTCAGGCAGCCCTGCAAGTGTAAACTGCACTCCTGGAAATTCCTGTTGCTGCATGTGGGGTGGGAAAGAGTGACATTAGTCTTCTGAGCTGAAAGCTCAGAGATGGCTGTTGCTGCTTGAGCTGAAAATGTGCAGAATGGAGTAGAAAATGCCATTACTTTTAAGTTAAGAGAGCAAAAACATGCAAATCAGGGAATTTGCAGCAGGTTCTCGATGCTCTTGAGGACAAATTAATCTGTATAAGCTTTTGCTGTAACTTGTTTGCTGTTAAGGCCAAATTTCATGGAAAGAAAAATAAGCTCACAGAAATTATTTGTTGATTTAAACTCCTCTAAAGCATCTAACTTTAGTTAGGTTCATGTGCTGGAGTGATTGCAATAAACAGTTAAGGGTAAAGGATGCTCAGAGTGAAACATGTTGGTAGGTAGAATTATGGATTTAATGTGCTCAGCACCATCCGTTGTACCTGCTATTCACTTCAGTCTTTTGCAGGGTCAAATTGTCATCTCAGCTGATGTATGCAACAGTCAGTGTCTTATTATATAATCTAAGCTTGAAGTAGGACAGAAAAATGACCTGCTTTATGTTACCTAGAAAGTCTTGTGCTAAGGTTGGTCCCATACTCACCAGAAGCACCTAGGTGATTGTTCTTCCTCCATTTTACTGGCCATGGCTGGAGTTTAATTTTTTCAAGGAAATACAAATTCTTTCTGTGTGAAAGAATTGCAGAATACGTAAGAGGAACAATGAAAAAATATTTTAATAACCAGAAATGTTTAATTTATCTGAGTCAATATTCAATGGCCACTGACACACAGGGTACCAAGCGGCCACCAACAGTTTAAGTTCTCTTTTTGGCCACCTGCTGAGTGGTCTGCACTCTTGAATATATTAAAGCAGCTGTGGGTAATGAAGAGACTTGTAAAAATTATGATGTTTTTTTGGAGGGGAAGTTAATGAGCTGAAGAAGGGCTAAATTTATTGAACAAGCCATTTATTTAATGAACAGTTTGACTCAATAGTATGGCATCTCTGCTGTAGCTCGTAGCTGGACCTGAGGGGCCTGTATGTTTTACTCCAGTATAAGCTGCCTCCTGTATGTTTTATTGCACATTTCTGGCCCTTCCAACATGATGTGAGCCGTTAGATAATGACAGCAAGCAGAATGGAAACAGTGGAGTTAAGTCCTGGAGGAGCATCACCGTAGCCAGGATACAGCAAGATTAAAAAGGGGATTCGAGCTGTAACTGAACTAGCAAAAACATCCTAATGTTAACAAATTTTGGAAGGAAGCTAGTATGTCATCCTTCAGGTTGTAAAGTAAACTGTGGCAGCGACTTGGGTTAAACTTTTTTTGGAATGAGCGAACTATCTCCTGTGTCCCTGCTGCAGGGATTAGAAGCTGTCTGGTGTCCTGCAGCAGGAACTATGCAAGCCAAAATCTTGATCCATTTTGGCAGTTTTCATGCATGTTTTACATCTGCTAGGCACTTCCAGCACAGCCATAGTGTAGACATGTGTAATAGAGTATGATGGAGAGGCTACTTGGCTATTCTCATGGCTAGTTGTTAGTAATTAGCTTTTCCTGAGGTGTCTGGGACTGCTCACTAGATGCTAGACCTGGCTGGTCCTGTACAGCAATTCCTACAGAGTTTTCAGCCTTACTCTGCTTTCAGCTAGGTCAACCTGGGAGAAGAATTCATCTTTCTGTGTACTTACTGATGCCTGCACTGATGTTTGAAAGGAAATGGCTGACCATAACTTGTACATACAAACCAGACAGAGCAACCCAACAAATAAGCTGTGTGAGATCATGCCAAGAAAGCTGCTTCCCTGCACCTGCCGTGTGTGGAAGGGGATGTAGCATGGCTGGTTTATAGCCAGGGAATACTTGGCTCCAGGTTAGTAAGCAGGATTAATGAATAACTGTTTTGTTGTTGAAGAACACATAGCATTTGTGGACTGTGAGGGAGTCAGGTGCCAAGAAGAAGATGTACTAAGCCACTGCTTTTTGCCCTGAGTGAAGGCACAGCCCCTGGGACTAGGAAAGGATGTGTTAGAGTGGAAAACAGAGCAGCAAGTGGGTCTCAGAGAGGAATGTTTGGTGCTGGTTAAATGGTCAACCTGGAGGCAGCTAGAGCAGGAAAAGGAAGGATGAGAGGATCAGTTACAGGAAGAGGCATTTAGTTGTTAAAAGGTGGGCCACACTGACTCCATTTATTTTAATTTTTTAATTTTTATTTTTAAAAAGAGATTTAAAAAACCAACCAAACAAACAAAAACCCCAGGTTCTGAGTGAGTGAGGCACCAATTTTCCTACATCTTAAATGAGATTTTAAAAAGAACTCAGTAACGGCATTGGTTGCCATGGTTTTTAAAGGTGCAGCTCCGCAGACACTTCAAATAACAGGAGATGCTTTTATCTGCCTATGTGGCTGGGTTAATTTTCATCTGCTGGAATTATTAATTTAGTTTGCTTTAATTATTCTCTATTGGCAGTATCACAAAAAGGCCTGATCCTGCCATCTTTATAGAGGCAGTCTTTTGACTCGAGAGGAAGAAAGATGAAGCTGAATAAGTCAGGAGATGCAGACAGGAGTGCCACAGCTCTGGGCTTGCAGAGATGCACAGAGAAACTCTCTGCAGAGGTCAGGGCAGAACTGTAGAGAGAAACTATCCTCAGGCTCTGGGATGTGAAGGTGCATGGAAACCCCACAGAAGAGCTGCTGTGTCCTGTTAACACAGGCATTGATGCTCTCCCAGGTCTGCTTGGAGGTACTGTCTTAAGATGGAAGATTTGCTCTTGTGTTCTCCCAGGTTTTGCCCTTCTTTGACCAGCACTCATATCCCCAGCTGGGCTAGAGCACCACAGTGAAGCAGACAAAGCCTGGCCCTTCACTTTACTGACCTCCAGACTGCTGCCACTTAAAGCAGCACTGCTTGGGTGAATGCAAAAATCCCCCCTCCTGGGCTCTTCTTGCAGCAGCATCCCCAGGCTCACGAAGAGCCTGGAATCCATTTTGGCTCTTGGATCATTTACACAGTTGATGGATTCTGTGCCCTGCTGCCCTTGTATCTCACTGGCTTCTCTACCTCTGTGCCCTTGCATTTTGGCTAAGAACACAGCCATCAGCACTGGCATTGCATCTTTAAACATAAATGCCTCTTTCCTGTATTTGACTTTGCTTACAACACAGAGGCCACCAGAGTTAAAACTAGAATGTGATGGTGTGAGATGATGCAGCCCTGTGTAACTATACCACAGCTGCCAACTGGAACAGGTGATCAATAAGTATACTTACCAGGTTTTCTCTCCAAATATTAGTTGTCACATAATCTCTAATGAAATGGCATTCAGAGGATCAAGATCTTTTCCAGCACCCTCTCTGTGCTTTATTTTATTGCCCGTTCCCCTTAGAAGCATGAGTCAGGAACCCTCTGTTATTAAAAGCAGTCCCAGTTGCACATAGCTTTCATTTCCTTTGGATTACATTAATTGCCTGATAGCTAAAAGTGATCTTGGGTTTTCCAGTCTTCAGCACTGGACCGCAAGAAATATTTACCAGCTACAGCAGATTTATAAAGATGCCACTGAGATGCCTTGAGACTAACAATCAGAAAACACAGCAGCAAAACAACACTATTTTTCAAGGTTAAATGCTCAGAATGCTAAAAAGGAATTGCACATAATAAAGCCAAACAAAGGCTCGGTTTCAGACCATTTTTTTCCCTGTGCTTGTCTCACATAAAATGAAGATGCTGGTGGCTTAAAAATGATTGCAGTGTCACACAACAATTAGAAATTTAATAAGGGAGCTTTAGTTTTAATTTGGTTTTGGTTCTGTAGTTCAAATACCAGTCAGTGTCAACCCCCTACCTCTACAGCACAGTAATTTTCTTTTCATGCATGCCTTGCTCTGTGTCTTTATAGGGCTCACCTAGCTGAGAATGGTTAGATGATACTATATAAAGAGCATCTAACGTGAAGGAGGAAATGTCCAGGCTGATGTTAGCAATTTGGAACTCAAACATGTCCTGCATGACTTTGAAAAAGTCATTAAGCCTCCTCACACCCTCTTTCTGAGGTGTAAAGTGCATCTCTGGCTCATAGAAGGCCAGGAGGATAACTGCTTTTGGAGGTGCTCAGGTGCTATGGCAACCAGACCCGTAAAGGAGGAGAAACCCTCTGGATCTGCACTGGGGAGGCAAAGGTGCAAAATCTGCAGGCTTAAGTACGTCAACAACTTTGCAGCTTCATTTCAATGACAGAATTAAAAGGCCTGATTCTCCTTCAGTGGTAGCCATAATTTCCCACTTTAATGCCTTGCACCACTGCCAGAGATGCTGCTCTTAAGCTCCTGGGCTCTTTTTCACTGCCTTGAAGCAGTGACCAAGGTCCCCACATGCGATGGGAAGATATTCCCTACCTTAAAGTGACTTCCAGTTTGCAACTGATAAAATGAAACTCGAACTTCAAGAAAGAGCTCTTTCCTGATCTTGCTGTAATATATACTTCAAAATGCAGTATTCTATGGACTAAAGCAATAGCCCTGAACCATTTAGCACTGATCCACAAAGGCAGCAATAATCATTCTTTGATGATACTCAGTGAGAAAGGTGATACAAAGCATTACTAGTTCTTGTCCAAGTGACCTTGTAGCAATTGTTTGTGTTTGTCCTTGTTTCAGATAAATGCTGGACACTTTCATACTTATCAATGGCTTCCATTTGAAGGGAAAGGACTTGCTCAGGGAGCATGCTACTGTAGCAGCCAGGGAAGAGAGCCAGGAAGACATGGACCACCTTGCAAGCTGGGTGGGAATTTTAAATAACAGGTGCCCAGCATTGTGGTTGTACTGGCTACAGCCTGGAGGCTCTCAGGAAGGATTTGCAGCAGCAGGGAAGCACTGGAATTTGTAGCCTTTTGCTTCTTGTCATTGCCTCACTGTGAACCTGAGCAGCTGTTATGGACTATGGTGCTGATCAAGTAAGCCATCTTCCTGAGAATAGCCAAAGCTTCCAAAGGAAGCTTAAACTCCCTCAGTGGTGAGGAAATTGCTGGACTCTCTCTTTTCTGTTTGCTGACCTTTCTAGAACCACAAGTTTGTACCCGGAGTAGGTTTGAACACCAGCTTAAACAGGAGGAAAAGGGAGAAGAAAGGTTCCACAGTGGTATAGCCTCTCATTTATAACGACTGAGGTATCACTGGCAGATTCTTGTGTCTTTTCAAGTCTTCCTTGAGATTTAAATTTCCCTCAGGAGGTGGCCCGAGCTGAATCCATTTGCCTGCAGTTTCCCTGGAAGGCGCTGCAATGGGAGCAGCTGCCGGAGGCGAGCAGCAGCGCTGCTGTTTGTAGGTGGCCTAGAGAGCTCGGTCCGGATGGCCTGCCCTGGGCAGCTGCCTTGAAAGCTCTTTGCAATAGGTAGGTGACCCAGGCAGAAAGCTGAGCCGGCAGAGAAGGCTGCAGGTTGCCAGCAGTTCAGCACAGGGCGGGGATGCTGCCGGCAGCCCTCGGAGCAGGGGCAGCCCTTGAGCTGCAGCATCGCCATCACCCGGGACACAGCAGCTGGTGGCAAGGACTTTTACCCTCCACCTATCTACTTGTGTGTATGCGAGGCTCTGCTCTACGTCTTGACTATTTTAGGGCAAGTATCGTTGTTATGGATTAGAAACACCTCTTGGGGCTTGAAAGTTGGGATTAGACTCCCATACGGACCCTGCTGAGAAGTGCCCTGGTTTCAGCTTCTCAGTCTGCTTCCAAAGTGAGGTAAAAAAATTAATTAAGACAATTTTTGAAGATTAACTTCTCACCAGTGTAATATGTTTTAAGCCAATCTGATCTAAATGAATATATTTACATTATTCTTTCTGAACACTCTTTGATAGATGAAGTCCAAATGCAGGGTTTAAAATCTTTAATACTTTTAGACTCAGCAGCAAGTGGAAATGCTTGCCTTGAGATCCCATCTTTGTGAGTGGTTTAACAAGCTGATTTCTTTTTAATGTGTGTAGGCTCATCTTTAAAACGGAATCCTCATTTTAGAACTAGCAAGGGTTTGTTTCAGAAGTGGATGCTTGGTATTTCTCAGTTACTTTATATGCCTGACACCCTTTGGCCACCATGGCATTAGAAAAGATGTTTTGGTTTATTATTTTCAGTTCCTGAAGCAGTGAATTGCAGATCTTATTAATTCTCAGTGGTTATATCATAGTGTGACTCCAGGTTTATTCTTCCCTAATGAATATGGAAGGGAGATTTTAAGTTTTCAATGCACCAAAACATCACACCTGTTGTTATTTCTTGTTTTCCTTTCTCTGCCTTTCAAGTTGGAAGGAAGCTCTCTACCCTGGGGATGTGTTGCTTTCTCTCTGGGCCTTCAAAATCCCTCAAAGCCCAAGGCTGGCTGCAGTAATCCTGCTTCATCCTTTTCTTTTTAACCCTTAAAAAGAATGAATCATGCAAATTGCTACTATTGTGACTCCGAAGTACTCATTTTGTTGTTCTTAGCCTAAATGTTCACTGCTTTTGATGATTCAACTCAAACTGCTATCCCATGTTTGCTTTCAGAGGAAGGCTTTGGGGGACTTGAATTCTTCTTTAATCCTACCTCCAGCTAACAAAATACTCTGAAGCTTTGGAACCAAGAACGTGTGTGCATGGCTGACCTGCCTGAGAAATTCTTTATTCAGGCTTCGCCTTATCTGTTTACAGATTCATTGAAGACTACACAAGGATTATACCTTGTGATCTTTGGCTCCAAATGTCCAAATCATCTCTAAATTGGAGGTGTCTCAGCAGCAGACCAAGGAATTGAATCATTGCTTTTACAGGCACACTTCAACATTGTATATTTGACTTATGATTTGCTTCCTAGATCAGGTACTCCTGGTCAGCAGAAATGGTATTTGTAGAGGTCTCCTCATGGGGATTTTCATTTTGGTCTTTTTATCTTGTTCTTTTAGTTCAAAATCACAAACTAAATTGGTTAATCCCTCTGTATTGATGGAGGGTGGGGAGGAAAGGGTATCTAACTTTTGCCAATAAAAAACCCTCCAAGGCTTGAACTGAACAAATCTGGAATTTTGATGTAACCTCTTTCACCTTGCATAGAAGAGTTATAAGCAGTTCATTTTGTGCTCTGTTGCAGTTCTCTGTAGCCTCAGCAGCAGACACCTGCATCAGTCCCCTTTCTTGTAATCTGTGTTGTAGTATGTAAAGGGAAGAAGAGAAATCGTTAGAAAGTGGGGAAGGTGCCCAGTGGAGAGGGTAGGAATTGTCAGCTGTGTTACAGCAATAGGTGCAGCAATGAGTGAGGAAGCAGTAAGGCACCAGAGGCGCCGAGAAGACTTCCACAGGCAAAACCCCACTGGTTATTTATCCACATTTCCTCTGCTTTGAGAAAATCAGGAAAGGTTGGGATTAACTTATCTCCCTCTATGAGAGGAACAATGCTCCAGGGAGAAGAGACTTGGTCTCCAGAGCAGCACTGAGATATGAGAGCTGGCACTATTCTTCCCTTTAGGATGAAGAAATTCTTCCCATTCTGCTGCAAACCAAATGAGTCTCTGACTGACCGAGTTTGAAGCAAGCAACTAATAAAATCTAAAGCAAATGGGATTACTGAATCAAATCATAAAATGCAAAATATTTGGGTAATTGTATAATTCAAAGCTGCTGCAATATTAATGAATATTATAATGCAGTGATTAAACACAGGCTTCATTTCCGTTTTGCAGATGCTCCTAAGCCTTTAATCTAGCAGGGTATTACAACCCAGGTAAATTTGGTTAAAGCTTTCTGTGAAAGCATTTTATTTTAAAAGCACAACTTTAAACCCCTTCCTGTTCAAAGCCCTCATCATCAGTCATTGTTTCCTTTAGTTTGCTTCTTCCTATTGTTCCCAGCTCACCTACTGAAGATAAAATGAGACAATATGCAGCAGAGAAGGCACATTGAGCAGCAAGAAACCAAGGATCTAGTTCAGCACAGCTGAAGTCCAATCGCCTAAAGCAGCCTTTTATTAAAATCCTGCCTTTTCTTCTCCTGTACTCTGATATAGGCTCTTGTGTAAAGTGTTTTTTCTCTGAATAATCTTGCTGTTCACAGTGAGCTGTTTAAGGAGCAAGGTTCTACTTAATGGCAGTGAGCGTGGCAAAAAGTAGCCCCAAGAGAAACAGAAATATTTAAAGTGTATCCTTGTTTATCTCAGCCCCTATTTATTTAAATTTTGTTTATGAATCCCAAAGAGCCAAACATAAGCCAAGCTTTTTTCCCTATGAGTTTTGGATAATTTTCTCTTCAATAGCTAATTTAAAAAAAAAAAAATTACATTCAAACTCCTTTGTGCTTCTTTCAATCCTCAGGAAAGTTGCAGAACTTCAGTCCAGGCTGAACAAAATTGATTGCTCCTATTTTCTACTGTCTGGTAACTAATCTTGGCTCCTTGGAGCCTTGCTTTATGCTGTTGTACAGAGCTTTTGTGCTCTTGTAAATCACTGCTGTTGTCAAGATGGAGAAGTTTGGAGTTTTCATCCATCCTTTATGCTCAGCAGTGCAAGGTTGTTGGCTTGTCTCTGGGTTTGCTTGCTTGATGCTGTCAGGAGGAAGGGCAGATTTCTTGACTGTAGTCTTTACATTAGTACTGTGCAGGCTGGTGTATAATATCTTGGGATGGGGTCAAGGCTTTTCCAGTGTTTCTCTCTCTTTGATTAAAGTTCTGGCTGAGTTCAATCCAAGTTTGCTATTAAGCTATTATTAAACATGGAGAGGCAAATAGAACACTGAAGGTGTTGAAATGTGACACCTGCTCATGGGGACCTTATGGGAAGAGGAATGAGTGATGTGACCAAACCAGCAACCTGTTGATTTGACCACATCACTCGTTCTTCATCCCAAACTGAGATATCACTAAGATGTTTTTCCCTGTATTGCACATACTTAATCTCTTTTTCTTCGTGTTCTGTGGTTTTTCAGCAAGAGGATCTGTTCCTGTCTGTGCCTTCTCTTTCACCGTGGTTTGCATTATTGTTGCTGAAATGCTCCTTGGCATCCTGTTTAGCTGCTGCTATATTGTCAGTACCTTTGTGTGATCACAGCTGGAAATACTGGGCATAAATCACTGCTGTGTAAGTGCCCTTTTTGTGTGTGCCACTTTCTGGCAGCCAAATGGCATTCAGCTGCATACAGGGCAAGGGGGCTGTGGTGTGGATGCAGCAGAAATGCAGCGAGGGAGGATGTTCACAGCCCCAGCTACCTTCCTAGGCATTGTGCCGAGTTCTCCTCTATTGCTGTGCTGGATGCTAGCTTGGAGCCAAATCACCCATCCTGAGAGTTAGTATCTGACACAGAATTCAGGGTTTCTTAGTATCTGGAAGGCATGAGCTGTAAGGACAAACTCAAACTGTGAACAGGGCCCAGGCATCGTTGCGATTGGGAAGGGAGCAGCTTCCAAAGGAATTGCGTAATGCTGCTGCGCCGAGGTGTTAAAACTGACGATCGTTTCAGAGCTGAAGCCCTGCGACTGATGAGCTCACATACATCATGCACCCTACCCTGCCAGCAGAGCTGCTGGAGGCTGTGAGCAGTGCCAGCCGCTCCCTCCTGGGGTCGAGCTCTGCTCTGCCCTCTGAAAGTTCTCAGTTTGCTGCTCATTGCTCACCCTGCTTGGGTTAACCACAACTCTGCATTCAAGCTGTAAGTGTTGAGATGGCCTCAGACGTTCAGACGCAGATCCTGACATCTTTCTCTCTGGAGTACAAGCTGCCATGGCTTCCTGCAAACGGAGCTGTTAACATTTCCCAAACCTGGGAGCGTCAGTCTGGAAGATGCTGGCTCTCATCCAACTCTCCACAGAGCCACGTTGAAATGACTGGTTAGTATTTCTTTGATCCCAGGGCTTTGCGAGAAGATGCAGTCAGATTAGCAGTATGGTGAGGCTGCTCCTTTGGGTAAGGCAGGGATGGCTTCCTGCTTGTGTTTCATCAATACTAGAATAGCCTACAGGAGCCGACAGGTTTGGGCAGGAGAAGCAGAGGTCAGTGATAAAGAGGCAAAATGACAGCAGCCAACCTTTTGACAATCCGGCAGAGAAGCAGTGACAGCCATTCCCCCTTCCTGCGGGAGAAGGAACACCAAATGTCAACAACTGCTTGCCTGAACATGGTGCTCTGTGAGGCTGAAGCAGGATTTCCACTCCGTGAGATGCCAAAGGTGTCTGCTGCAGTGACAGTGAGGCAGTGCTCTGAACTGCCACAGAAAGGAAATCAGCCTGTGTGCTGCAGAACTGCTCTGCTGCACTCTTGCTCTGCTGCACTGCTCTAGCTCTTCTCCCTTGGAACTGGTTTGATTGTATGGACTGCACAGGGAGATGCAGTGTTAGAAGCACTCAGCCTGCCTCCTCAGCCAGCAATTTCCTAATAGTGTAAGTAACCATTTGTGAAACACCAGACTCTGGCTGTGGGAATCATTACCTCATGGGAGATGATTTGATTTTACTAAGCAGAAGCCATGCTTTTCTACAGGGCAGAACTAATTCCTGCAGAAATCCCATCCCTCAAAGCCTGTGCTCAAACACTGGGCTGCTTCTTACAGCTGGATTAGCTGTAAGCACTGATGTGGTTGTTCCCATACTGGCCAGGCCCTGGCCTGAAGGCTGTCTTTGTCATCCACACTCACTTTTGGCATGAAGATGTTTTCCTCTCAATTCCGTGGTCAGATATTTACTGCTGTAACTTTGGCCACAGGAAAGCAGAATTAATGTTTCTGTCCAGTGTCACAGCAGAGTAGCCACAGAAAGCTGCTCAAGTGAGCCTCCAGAGACTTTCTGGCTCAAGGTGCTGCTCCAAGGAAGGATCAAGTCAGCCCACACAGCTCCCAAGACATACCACAGATTAACTGCTCTCAGCAACTGCAGGGAAGTTTTTTGCACATCTGAAGACAGCATGGCTCAATCTCTTGCTACCATAACAATTTTTTTTTCTTAATACACAACGAGATTCTTTGCTGCTAATAAAGCAGTTTTCTTTCTTATCATTCCTTCCTGTTTCCTCTGCCACTAAGGTGGAGAGTAGCCTGGAACTCACCATCCTTTATTAATAACATTTAATATAAAGAAGGGTATCAACCTAGCTCAGTGTCTATATGTTTTATAGATTGAACAAAATGAAGCCACTTATTAGTGCTCATTTTTCCAAATCTTTCCCCATCTGGGGCTTTCCCAACAAGTTCAAGCCTTAGAGGAGGCTCAAGATGAACAAAACATCACTTCTTGTTTTACCTATTTAAACTAAGACTATTTTTATTTTCCTGTTAGGATTGCTGAGACTCAAGATAGAAGAGAATATCTGGAAATGTGAAACTCTTGCAAAGCTAAACCTGTCTGAATTCATGTGAATGACTTGACAGGTGAATTTTGAGCAGCTCATCTCCCCATGCTCCAGCTCTCTTTCACATGCTGCAAGGAAGTTATTTAAAGCAAGAGTTATTTTCCTAGTCACCTTGCTTCTTTCCTGCAGCCTTCATCTGCAGGCAATGCCACCTGCAAGAGTAATGTCTTTTTCAGCCTCACTGTTCATGCTTCAGTTCTAGATCCCCCAGCTCAAGAAGGACAGAGAGAGTCCAGCACAGAGGCACAAAAATGATTGAGGAAGTTGGACATCTTCCTTACGAGGAGAGCCTGAGGGAGCTGGGGCTTTTTAGCTTGGAGAAGAGACAACTAAGGGGTGACCTCATTCATGTTTATAAATATGTAAGGGGTGAGTGCCAGGAGGATGGAGCCAGCCTCTTCTCGGTGATGCCCAGTTACAGGACAAGGGACAGTGGGTGGAAGTTGAAGCATTGGAGGTTCCATGTGAACCTGAGAAAGAATTCTTCTGCTGTGAGGGTGACAGAACATTGGAACAGGCTGCCCAGGGAGGTTGTGGAGTCTCCCTCTCTGGAGATATTCAAGAACTGCCTGGATGCATTCCTGTGTGGTCTGCTGCAGGTGGTCCTGCTCTGGCAGGGGGACTGGACCAGATGGTCTTTCGAGAACCCTTCCAACCCCTGGCATTCTATGAACTTGCCAAGGAAGACACAAGAGAGCTACCAGGACAATCCTGTAGATGTAAGGTAACTCAAGGAGTGCCTCTGCTTTGTGGCTGGGACGCCTGCATGCCAAGGTGCTGCCAGTCTGATTTTCTCTATAGTCTCCACTGTGTGTCTAAAGCAGTGGGAGAGGACAACAAAACCAAGAAGGTCAGTGTTTATTGTCAGTTGGCTGTGGCATCTCAGCTGCTGGCATCTCAGAAGTGGCTGGAGCAACGTGAGCACATTTGGCAGGTCTTTTGTTTAGACTGAGATCCTGCATCCCATCCTTCGTATGACATTCCGGACAGCATTTCAAAACAAGTAAATAAGTAGAAACAGTAATAATTCCCTTGAACTCTTCTTTTAGCTGCAAGATTTTAGGAACCCTCAGCACACATTTCTTTTAGGTCTTCATTTTCCTAAGTGCCTGTAGTGGGGAAAAGAAAAACAGGCAGGTGGATCTGGAAAAAAACCAAACCCAAACAGCTGAGCTTTGCATTAGATCGTGCACAGGCAAAGCTCAAAACACCCCAATATTAGCAACCTCATAACAGCAAATAGTTTCCTGGAAACTAAGACCCTCTGGGCTCTTTAGACAGAAGTCAGCAGGAGTTTCCACATGATGTAACTAATATGTTTTATGTGCTTTCTTGGGCTGAAGTCTTTCATGGTTGTTGTCTGCCTGATACCTTGGAGATCTTCTGGTTCACTGTGTTCCACTGTACAATTAACTGCTTCTGAAAATGTAATCTTATTGACAGTCTATAGGGGCTGCTCTTGGAAGAGAAACGAGTGATGTCTTGGAGAAAGCTGTATTGTTTACCCTGCTCTCCACAAGGCTCTGGGTGGGGTCACACAGGGCCACCTGGCTTTGGGTTCCAACACTGTCAAGACGTATTTTCATCAGCTGTCTTGTGCAGAAGTCAAAGCAGAGCTGTGTCTGCTTATGGCAGCTGAGGGCTCAACCTTTTTAGTGAATGTAAGAAATAACTTCAAATCTCCTGCTGCCATGTGTCCAGCCACTCTGGTCTTCAAGCAAAATAAAACTCTGTGCCTGCCTTCCTAGAGGTGGATTTTCAGAGGAAAGAGAATCCCAAAACAGGCCAAGCACTCTGGTGGAGGGAAGGAAAGATAAATGTGAGGGCCCAAAGGCACTGAAACGCGAACATTTTTCTTTGCCTTTGTTTTCCCTTTGAGATAAATTTCTGTTAAAAAGGGGGCACGTTATAATGGAAAGTTCCTCATTGTACCAGCACATGATTTATTGTGCTCAAGTGTGCTTAGCATCTCCCTAAATGTAGCCAGGGAATGGCTTCTATTAGGATGCAAATGTTTGAACATGAAAAAGAGAAGCCTGAGACCAATATTAGAGGAGCTTCCTTGAGTTGAAGAGAAAAAGCTAATACCAAAGGGAGTTCTCTTGTGTATGAGAACGGGGGGGGGTTCATATTTTTGGCTGGGAAAGAAGATGGGAGAAATCTTGCCGTGGGGAGGTCAAGCACAGGTGCAGTGGGGAGAGAATTGCCTGGCAGCAGAGAGGCAACTTGTGCCAAATCAGCAGTGACTGGAATTAGACTTTCCTGCTGCCTAAGTCCTGACATGTGAGGATGGTGTTGTTGCACCAGGAAGACAGCAACCAGCTGCCTTAGGGCACCTTGCTGGAGGACAGCCTGTGAGATAGTTTGAATAACACTTCCAGAAGTAGGTGTTTTGTGCAGAGATGATGTGATGGCTTTAGCTACTGCATCAATGTTTTCCTGGTTTGCTTAACAAATACTTATTTTTTTTTCTACACCGATTGCTGTTTGAGAGTGGGGAAAGTAACTCACAGAATGTGGCAGAGGTCTTTTCAGCTTCATAGGTTTCTGGGTGGAGAACTGAGCCAGTGATCTGCTTGTAGCCTTTATAAACATGACCTTTTGGCAGCCAGTCAGGTCTTGGCAGAATACTTGCACTTGCTTATCCCAAAAGTCTTGCATGTAAGCAAGTCGAGCTTAACTACACTCTTTAAAGTCTTTTTTCTTTTCTTTTCTTGTTTCCTCCCCCTTTTCCCCCCTCTGGTCCTGATTTTGAATTCTGAGTAAGATTTATTTTGGCCTTTGGCTAGCAAAGACTCTTGGGTAGTTATTTGATTACCAGTTAAATACAGTATCCGATGTAGAATGCATACGGTTGGTTTATACCTGATCTAACTGTATACCAAGCTTCTTTCTTGCTGTGTCCTTGGTGGGGCTTGTTTCTGCCACTGCATGATTTTGTGTACACTTCAGCTCCAGTGCTGATAGTCCGTAAAGAATCAGAGAAACCTAAGTGTGCAAGTGATGCTGCAGGCTGACACCTGGCTTTCTTCTTTGGCAAGGAGCATTGCCTTGGAAAGACAGTGCTAAGGTCTAGCACCCCTTTCCACCTCCCTCTTTCTCCTGCTGTACGTGGAAGGATGTGTCCATACCTGTGCTGGATCTGGCCTTTGTTCAGAGCAGTCATGCCTGGGCCTGGGGGGGAGAGTTTGAACTGATTGGAGGAAGGTTGCCTGTGTCACCTGCCTGGTACCTGTAGCTGTCCAACGGAGCACAGTCCCATGTTGACAAATGCCAGCACTTTTGTAGAGCATATTGTAGGATAAAACCTAAACCACATTTGCTATTGTTTCCTGCATAGCTCTGTGCCTGGAATATGTATCAAGAGCAATTCCTCCATTTACAGTTTAAATTTGAGCTATGGAGCACTCACTCCAACTGCCACTTTCCTGGGTAAAGGGTCTGCAACAACTATCTATCATTTCAGCTGTGAAGAAAAGTAAACTCCCAAGCATATATGAAATGAAGTGATTCTTTCCTAGCAGTTGGAGTATGACTTTGGTGATAATAAGTGTTGGTTTGTGATTTAATAGATCATTACCTGCTTTGCCTGTAATCACCAAGTAATAAATAACTATTGGCAAGATGGATAACAGCTAGATCTCAGAAGCATGAAAAAGATAAAGCAATAGGCAGAAGCACACATTTTATTAATTGGAAATGGATACTAGCAAAGAAGTGCATCTGAACTGATGGGAGGGGAGATTTTTATTGGGCACTTCTGGTTAGGGGAATGGCAACATCTGTATTCTCAAGAGCTACTTGTCCTTCTAGTATATGAAATGTGTTGTGGACACCTGGCATGGAAGTACTCCTGAAGAGCTAGCTTCTTATCTCATGAGCCTAGACTTCCCTCTGGAACACCATATGAGCTTCTTGGGCCCAATTAATCAAAAGTCATTAATGTTTCATTTTTCACTTGCTGCCCCATTCAGCTGCTGCTGTGAATTGTCCTGACTTTTGGGGTGCAAGGTGAAGTTTGCCATCGTTTCCTTTCTTGTGCTCTCTTACTCTGTTCACATAAAACATCCCTTTCCTGGCAGTCCTTGTTCCAGCCCATGCACTGTAAGAGTCACAGGATCACAAGTTGGAAGGTACCCAAAGAGGTCACCCAGTCCAACCCTGCTGCTCTTAGAGCAGGACCATACAATCTAGCTCAGGTCATGGAGTCACTTTACTGCAGTCTGCCATGTTGCATCGCTGTGGCATTGTGCTCATCAGTTCATCCTGTTGGGTTTGGTTGCCCCTAGACATCTGTTCAGAGCTCCAGGCTTGCTTTGCAGTGTGCAAGAAATTATATGGGAAACTGAAATCCAAATGTAGCAACAAACTTCCCTAGGGATGGGCATGGAGGGTGGTGTGGCCTTGGGGCACATCACCACCTGTGAGCTCAACGTTTGTTCTGTCTGGGGCCAGAAAATAAAGATGCAGGCAATGTACAGGTGGCTTTGAAGTGGCTTGGGTTTGAAACTGTGAGAAGAATACAGTTGCCCAGTTCTACCTGCCATCAGGGTCATGCCACGGAAGCCAGTGGCTGTTGGAATGTTGGGGATTCATGAAGAGGATCTACTGGATGCATCTGTCCTCTTCCTTCTCAGGAGGCTTCAAAGAGCAAACATCTTTGTGTGTTTGAGGAGGTTTGTGTATTGAGGAGGAGGGAGGTGCCTGCAAAAGTGGATGTTTTTTCACTCTGAAAGAGAAACAAAGAGAGCTCTTGCCGGTTTCTCACCAGCCTCCCCCATTTCCAATATGTTAGCTTTAGATCAGCATTAAGAACAAAATGTGCTCAGGGGAAAGAGATTGAAATTGCCAAGTGGTTTCCTTTCCTATCAACAGAACTGACAGGAAAATGACAAAATGCTTGTGGGAATGATTAAAGAGAGTCAGTGTTCTCATTCCTGTCACGTTATATAGTGCTAATTTATACATATTTGTTTTCATCCCAATCTGCCAAATTTCAAGAGAGAGTCTGCCAGGAATCAATGGGAAAAGCTACCCCTCATATGTATTTTAAAATCATAATTATTATTTGCTGTGCTTTATTTGGATTTTACTGGCGTTTGTAATGAATGATGGATATCAGGAATGGAAACAGCCAGGGAGAAGGGGCAAGATAGTTCACAGGAGGATTCTCAAGACCTGGGATGTCCTGCTGGCTCTGCTGTTGGCCTGCTGGGTGACCAACCTTAGTCAGGCAGTGTCCCCTCCTCTGTGCCTCCATCCGAGCAGTTGCTTCCGACATTTGCCAGCCTCGTGAGTGAGTGAGACTGTGAGGCAGGACTGGCCAAGAACCAGGATCCCTGCTCTCTTAGGAACTGCATTTCCGGTGTTCTTTCTGCAGCCCTTAGCCTCTCCCACAGGGAACAAGGCTGTGTGTGGTGCAGACTGGGCTGCGCTGCTCTACTTCCCTTCATAGGCACCGATCTGCAAATACAGGACTCTCACCTTATGCTATGACCTCTTTCTTTCTGTTTTACTCCATTATTTGACAACGTTTCTGTAGATCACCCTAAACACCCTCTTATTTCTTTAGCTGTAACTCTGTTGCTTTTCTCAGAATGAGTAGGGAAATTTTTAAGGTTCCACCAACTCTGCTGGTCCCAGTGAGTTGGAACTGAAATTCAAAATTCCCCTCAAAAGAGAAAGAAGGAAAAAAAAGGAAAAAAAAAAAAGATGCTGTGCTTCTCAGAGGCATTCAAATGTCCAAATCCTTTGGCTTTCCAGTTTTTTTGAGATTTGGCCTTTAAGACTTCTATAGCCTATACTGTACTGATTTAGTTATCATTCAGCCTGGTGATACAGACTGAGTTTTTTCCAGTCTTTCCTTGTAAAATAGCACCCACAGCTCCCCAATCACTTCTCTTACTGCTTTTCTCTCCTTTGCATACCAATGTGATTATTTTGGTAAGGTTGTTGCCTTCTAGGTTTTTCAGCCTGAGTGTCAGGAACATGGCCCGGCCAAGAATAGACTGGGAAATATGGTTATTGCTAGTCTGTTTCTACAGAAACAGCATTAAATTGAGCGAGCTGGAACACTTGCTCTCCAGCACAACTTGGTTAATGCCATGGGAAAGGGAGAAAACATTAAACGCCTGTGAGGGGTAGCAATGGGGAAGTTAACAAGGATGTGACATGGGAACTGAAGAGAAAGGCCAGCAGATGGTATATCATCCCAGCAAATACTTCTGCTGCTTTCCTGCCTGAATCCGTTGATTTGATCTGAGAAATCAGTTGTCTCTCATCTGTGTAGCTCTCTGTCTCAGAGCCCCTTTGACGATGCATCTCATCTCGGGAGCCAAATCGTAAATGCACGTTCTGTGGCTGGGGCAGTTCCAGTCTGCAGGAAGGCTGAAGCACTGCACATTAGGGAGTCAGCTCCTTGCAGGATCAATGTTCATTGCAAAGGGTGAGATGTGCCCCTTGTGGCTAACCAGATTTTGTCTCACAGGAAAAAATATGCTGCCGGAGATGCTTGTGCTGGGGGCCTGACGGAACCATCTTTTTTCTTCCTTAGCAGCAAGGAGAAATCTCATAGATAACCCAGGAAAGGGCTGGCAAGGGCCCAGGGAGCCTGGAAGGGCTTCAGGCACCAGCACAGTGGGGCAGGGTGACTGCTCTTCTCAGTGGAGAGTTTCCCCTTTCCAAAGGGCTGAAGCCTGGAAGAAATGCTCTGTCACATGGTGGAAGTTCTCCATCTATGGCAAGTGTTAAACCCGTCTGCTTTTCCTGCTCTGCAGGCTGCTCTTGGTGCAGGCTGAGCCTGGTAGGATCTTGTCACACCTGGGTGTTGGAAGGAAGCATTTCAATGGAATCAGAAGCAGAATTGTATTGGTTCTAGCTAGCTTCCCAGAGCTCAAACCCCAGGAAACAGCCTTGATTCGATTTGGAAGTTAAAAGAAAACTTTAACAGTAAATAAAGGGTATTTTAGGTAGGGGGAGTTACAAAATACATGGGGAAGGGAAAACAAAATCCAAAATACAGGTATGCAACCATTGGATGGAAATGGATCCAGGTGGATGAAGCTGGATGGTGAAGGATCCCAGAGGTGGTTGCTCCCCCCACCATGTTTTGCTGGAGACACTTGGCAAAGCAGTTGCAGCAGGATGTTGCTGTCTAATGAGGCAGGAGTGGGAGCAAAGAAGCAAGAGGGAGAAATGGGCTGCTTTTATAGGGTCTCAAGGCAGGAAGTGGGGGTGGGCTAAATCCTACACCTGGAAGCAGGTCAGACCACCCTCAGAGAGGAGTCAGGGATGACCTGAGATCACGTTCAGTCCACCCCCCAGGAGGGGTTAACCCTTTACAAGAATTAACCCAGCTTGTGAAGTGGTGGAGCCAAAATCTTAGTTTCAGAGAGCAGATGCCTTTGACTGGCACTGCTTTGACATCTTTCTGTCTGGCCTGACTCTTCTCTGAGCTGGTGTAACACAGGAGTTACCAGCCAGAGGAACGAACGTGTTCAGTGTACGGAAAAGGAGTTTAAGGACAGGATCTGTGAATTTTACCCCTGTTGTTTTGGAGAAAAAGTGATATAAAGAGAACACAGACAATTAGGGCATATGCTGTGTTTGTTTCTCTTCAGAAGCCTGGGGTAGGTGTGCCAGCACGCTGGTGTTCAGCAATTAACAATGAAGGCAGACAGCAATTAGCCACATGGCTTCTCGGAGTGGTAATGCAAGTTACTTGTATTTAACCTTCATGATTCATGAAGCACTTTCATTCTCGGAAGCAGAGAGAAAGGAAAGGGAAAATTTAGAGCCCGATGTCACCACGTGTAAAACAATCAGGTTTTAGTGGTCAGAAATGACAAACCTTAACCTCCAGAAACAGCTACAGGTATGTGCATGTTTCCCATGACAGGGAAATTAGCTGCAATCATTTATCTCATGCTCCTGTGTGTACATACAGACATAGCTAGGTACAATGAGGTCTCTCTGTGCTGCGTGACAGTAGAATTCTCTTTGTGGGAATTTAGGGCTTAGTTTAGTTTTAGGACCTCCATCAGACATGTGCTGAAAGCAGTGGAAGGATTCTCCCCAGCGTTGATAGTTGTTGCATTTGGACCACTGCTACAAAACATCACCAGAAGAGCTATAGGCTTTGAGGTTTTGGTGTTTCCCCTGCCATGTGTTTTTGAAGACATTAGAGTTGTTTAGGAAAATCAGCCTTTATAGGACTCAGTATTCAAAGCAATGTGATGGGACACCCGAAGTGGTGCAGCTAAGCCTGTTCTGATGTCACATCCTTTTCAAATATTGGAACTGACAGACAGCCCCAGTTAAGAACTGTCTTTAGAACAGGTGCAGAGCTTGATCTCTTTAAATAGCCTGGCCACAGGGGAAGATGAGCAAGAAAACCAAAGAGTACCTGTGTTATTCTCTGTCAAAGAAGAGATAAGTACTCCACTGTAAGATGCCTTGTTCTTTTTCCCTGCATCAGAGCCCTGTCACAGAGCTGGTTTCTGGCAGAATGAGGTTCAGCGCCAGTTTGTTTCATTATAGGTAAACAGATACATTGTGGGCAGTTTTCCATTTGCTATCATATAAATTTGGAGTTAACAGTAATGAACTGGCTCCAAAATGTGTACTGGAATATTGATTTTTGTGAATTAATAAGATACCGTTTTCAGGTTTTTTATGGATTAATACTTAGCTACAAGCTGTTCAGTGTTTGGATAGAGAATATCCTGGTAGTAAAAGGCAATTTTATTTTGGAAACAGATGGAACAATTGCACTGGTGGTCAGATTGTTTTAAAGAGTAACAAGGGAGAGGCAGAAAGTGCCTGTATTGGTTGTTCTTTCAGTGCAAGTCACAGGTCTTGCCATCTTAAAAAGAATCCAAGGAGAGGGTGTTTTTAAAGCAGAGCTTTGGGGGCATTGTTTTTATCTGTGCCTAGAAATATATTCTTAGGGGAAAAAAATAAAATTAGGTATTTTGGAAGGAAAACATGCTTAAAAAATAATTCTGGTGTATGAAAATGTATCTCTTGGCTTGAGATCAAAAATTTAACACTTTGTGTGTTTGCTTGATCTGCTTTCCTCCTTCTGGCCTTGCTTCCATTTGGAACTCTGAAATTTCCAAATAGGAACTTTTTTTCAAATGTGAGTTTTCTCAGGGGAATGTTTACCTAATAGCTGTGTCATGGAGCATCTTGTGTGTTCCACAGTGAGACAAAAGGAGGTCCCAGTAGTGTAAGAGGAGCTGAAGGAGGAGAGAAGTGATTTGAGCTGAAGACTGCCAAACTTGTCAGCCCATTTGGTTGGGGGCAGCACAGCAGTAGGCTAAGCAGGTCGCAGGGGTTGACTGTCAGAAACAAGAGTGTACTCTACCATGGGGTGTCTACTGTGCTCCTGGTTACCACTTAGTGACCAGGCTCTGGAGCAAAGCACAGTGATGTCAGCTGGTATTGGTGGGAACAGTGTTTTGAGTTATACTGATCCCAAAGTGTCTGCTTGCAAGCAGCAAAGTCTGCGTGTGACTATCCTTTACCTGACTGCATCTCTTTATGCTCCTGTCAATCCTGATTTTGAATGTAATGCTGGAGTAACACACTGGTTTCACAGGACTTCATCCAAAGCTGATCAACTGAAAGCACATCAAGGCCATAATCTCTGCAACTGAGCAGTCACACACACAACAAATGGCCATCAGTGCTGTCTACAACTACCTGAAGGGAGGTTGTATCCAGGTGGGGTTGGTCTCTTCTCCCAGGCAATCAGCAACAGAAGGAGTGGACACAGTCTCAAGTTTTGCGGGGGGAGGTGTAGGGTGGATATTAGGAGGAAGTTCTTCACAGAGAGAGTGATTGGCATTGGAATGGGCTGCCCAGGGAGGTGGCCATGTCACCATCCCTGGAGGTGTTCAAGAAAAGCCTGGATGGGGCACTTAGTGCCATTGGCTAGTTGATTGGATAGGGCTGGGTGATAGGTTGGGCTGGATGATCTTGGAGGTCTTTTCCAACCTGTTTGATTCTATGATTAGCAGACTTCAAAGCATACAGCAGATGAGTTACCATTACCCTGCTGTTAAAGACCTGCAACAGAGGTTCTTGCAGGGAACAGGTTGCGCTTGAAATGTAAATCAAAAGGGTCACATCAGACTGGTTAGTGCTGCCTTTGCTGCTGCTTGGTAAGCACCTGGAGCCATGGCCTCTGGCTGTTTGGACATTAATAAAGCAGGCCTTAAGGGGAGATGCTGAAGGGTAGATGAGCATTTGTGGTGTGCTTCAAGAAGGCAATGCAAAGTGTGAGGATCCCTCGATTGTAAGCAATGTCTTCTGGATATTGAGGATAGGAGTGTGAAGATGAGTGTGTGTCTCTTCCTCAGGCTCAAAGCAGGTTGTGCACTGGTGTCAGCTTGTGTTGTTAAGCAGCACAGGCAAGCACATTTCCTCAGGCAGGTCACCTGGCTCAGCTCTAGGGTGGGATTTGGTCTGCAGTCACAGAATTGCCTGTGAGATGCTTCTTGATCAGAACAGAAATATTTAATCAGGTTTGTCTCCTGCAACTGTCACATAGAGCAAACAAGTCTCCAAATTGGATTTGTGTGATCAATGGGCAGGAAAGATCACTTTATCCACTGCAGCAGGGCTGACTTAGAAAACTAGGGTTTGTCTATGTTCTAGCAGGACTGACTCTGTCCTGTCTGGGGACACAAACTGGACTAGAACCATACACTGATGAGTTTTAAATTTTAGCCACAATCTGCTTTCTTGTAGGTCAATAAAAAGCAGCTGCTGAGTTCAGAAAGAAAATGCTGCTGCTTCTTGCAGCAAAGTCAAAGGAAGCATTTGCACTTATCCCCCTAGCAGTCATACACACAGATATGTCACAGAATGGTCTAGGCTGCAAGACACCTTGGAGCTCATCTAATCCAAGCCCCTACTATGGGCAGGGATGCCTCTCAGCTAGCCCAGGCTCCTCAAGGCCCCATCCAACCTGGCCTTGAACATCTCCAGGGAGGAGACATCCACAGCCTCTGTGGACAATCCATTTCAGAGTCTTGCTACCCTCATAGTACCTAAAGGTCTGCTTTGGAATTAGTTTTTTAATTGGTTACCTAAAGGTCTGTTTTGGCATTTTTTTAACCAGTGAATTAGTGACCTGTACAGGGATTTTTGAGGGCCAGGACTGCAGTGGAAGGTGAAGTGGAGGGACCTGACCCAAAAAGAAGTGACTTCAGGACCTCAGCAAAGCCTCTGCTGCCAGTTCTGACTTCACAAGGACATTGTTAAATGGATTCTCCAGACCTGACACTTCACAGCTTCAAGCATTTGAATAGCATAAGCAGCACAGCAGGTCTTGCTGGGTCTAGTGACACAGTAAATCCAGTAAATAAATAAGTAACTTACCACAGAGAAGGTGGGAGCCATGTCTGAGTCTGTGTCTTACAGAGTACTGGCACACGGTGGCTTGGCACAGCCTTCTGTTACCTGGATGGGCAATGAAACTATTTACTAATATTCCTTCTCTGTATATCAGAAATAGACCTGTGAAAGAGGGACTGTGGGCAGGAGCCCTTTAGAGAGGAGCACAGATGAGTGCAGGTGTGAGAGGGGAAAGGGTCACTGGCACCCAATAACCTCTGGTAATGACCATACTGCTTTGTGAAATCTTGAAAGCACTGCTCTAGGTACTAGCAGATGCCTTTGTTTGCTTGTTTGGGCTTTGTTTGGTTGGTTTTAGAAACAACACAAAACCAAAACAACCCAAACCCAGGGACTGGGATCTAACACAATTCCAGCTTCAGGAAATAAAGCTTTTTTTTTTTCCTGAACAATACCATCTTCTGTCATGTCTAATCTAATTAAAAGAACACTGCCACACTTATTAATGTAATTTATCTCTTGCCTGAGGTGAACTATATTTATGCTCCAGTTACTCAAACATTACTGTTCCATGTTTGAAGGAATGCTGCTATTTGGGGATGTTTATGTTCCACAGTACCAGGCAGTGTTTGACCAAGTGCCTGGGAAGTTGGCCAGCTCCTGTTGCAGAAAAGCTGCTTTGGGGAAGCTGTTGTTGCACAGGTCCATTGGGGAGCAGATGGGGCTTGGCCACGTCCTTCTCTGAATTGCAACTGAAGGCTTAAGCAAGCCAAACCTGGTCTCTTCTTACAGGTAGTTGAAGAGAGAACAAGAGGGGATGGCCTCAAGCTGAGACTGGGTAGGTTTAAATTAGACATTAGGGAAAAAAGAAAATATGGAGAGAGTGGTCAGGGACTGGAATGAGCTGCCCAGGGAGATGGTGGAGTCACCCACCCTGGATGTGTTTAAGGGTCGTTTGGATGTGGTGCTCAGGAATATCCCTGAAGGTCAATCTTGTTGAGTAGGGTTATAGGTTGGACTTGGTGATCCTGAGGGGCTTTTCCAACCTGGATGTTTCTGTGATCCTGTGATTCATCTGTAAGCATTAAGCATGTGAGTGGCCTCTTTAACTGCATGCACATGTTCACATCATTTAATTGGGGTGGGGAGGCCAAATTTGTTCCAGCTGAAGACCTGGCAGGGAAGGCTAATACACACTGCAGGAGGAAGGAAGGTGCTTAGTTCTAGAGATTACAAATGTTAAATAAAGTGTCAGTAGGAAAAAAAAAAAACAACAACCCAACAAAAACCACCAAAAGCTTAGTTTAAAAGCTATAAATGGCTTCCAGGAAGCATGCCTCTGTTGTAGCCCCAGTTGCAGGGCTAATGGGCACAGTATCCACCCATCTTTCACATCGTTTACCAAGCAGGACAGCCTGAGAAAATGGAAAACATTGCCCAAAAGGGACTGAGGATTTTTCTGGTGATCGCTTGCAAATTGTTGCTGTCTGCCTGATTAAAGCAACCAGAAGATGAGACAGAGAAAGGAGAGAAACAGAGAGCTGTCATGGGCCTGCAGAGGGATGAGAAATGCTGCTGGATACCTAAAGCTGGAGGTAAAGTAAGCTGACAAGAAAGAGAAGCAGCCTCCTGCCTTCCCTACCTGTCTGGTTTCTTTTACAGTGTTGAGCTGAGCTCACTCTAGGCTGTTTTGGTTGCCTGTCCCACACTATTTGCGTGCATTTGAGGCTAGCACTGGGTAGCCTGAAAGGAATTCCCAGTGGTGCTTGTTCTTGAATGTACACTCAGAAAGGACATTGCATATGGCCCTCATCTATGTCTGGGGCAGATAAGATGAGCCATTTCCTACAAGGGTCCTGACTTTGCCTGCTCTGAGGGCAGCTGTTGTTTGCAGACATTTGAAACCTGAACTAGGTTAAAGCTGCTTAGGTATGGCATGTACAGAGTTCTGGGAGAACCTGGGCTCAGACAGCACAAGCACAAAGAAGACAATGGAGAATAGAGCTGGTGGGACAGATGGACAAGCAGACAGCTCAGGCTGAAGCACTTTTCAGGCTCAAAGCTGGAGGAGCAGTTGATGTTACCAGTGGGATAAGGGCAGCTCCCTCCTAGCCCATGCTGAATGCTTGATGATGATACAACCTCTTGGCATAACCCAGACATGATTTGACTGCCCATGGCTGTAGGACACTTAGCACATTTAAATTCTTGTCTGTCATCTTGACTGCCACCTTGGCTTCTGGATGTGTAACTGATGATTTTGAGGGACCCTCTGTCTCTGCTCACCCTTTGTGTCCTCCCTTGCCCTCGTGGGCTCATCAGGGCTGCTGCAGCAGGACAGGAGGAGGTGCAAAAGTCTGGGTGAGACTCATGGTGGGCTCCTCTGTTGCACTCATTAAGTGTCCTGTGGCACTTGGGAGCAGTAGGGCCATTAACCCTGATATCCTGGCTGAGCTCCAGCCTGCCTAATTAGACTCTGCCTGTGAAGCAGTATAGTCCCGATGAAAATTCGGGTGTGGAAATGATCCTTCTTTATCTCTCCTAAACAGTGTCATATGAAGGGTATTTTAGAGCCGAGGATGAAAACTGTTTTATTCAGAAACCTAAACCTGGATTTGGGCAGGTAACAGCAAACAGAGCCTTCAAAACAAGGCTCCTGAGCAGACCCAGGTCCAGAATGTGCTTCTTCCTCCCTTCTGTGGATTTTTCCCATTCCTTTATTAATAACAAACCAAACCTCCTAAAATCTGTTTAAGCTCATTACTTGCAGCAAATAAAACTACTTCACGCAAAAATGAAACAGATGGTGCTGAATGCTGAAGGTCTGTTTGAGATGTATTTTCATCTCACTGTCTGGAACTTGTCTGGAATTGTGAAGGAATGGAAGTTTAATTAGGAGCTCTGCCACACTGATGCTGTGTAGCCAGAGCTTTCTCACCTGTTGGCCTCTTTGCATATCAGGGCAACTAATTATTTTATGGTCTCCATTTTCTTGCTAAAGGGAATTATTTATGCGTTTGTTGGAAGGAAAATAGCTCTGGACTTGGGGGCTTTCCTTCTGGGATTAGGAACTTTTGCTGTTAAGCTGCAGTAGTCAAAAGATCTGCATTATTTAGGCTGACCTGGCACCCTACCTGTGGGTTTGGTGCACATGGATGGTTCCTGCTGACTGCACATTAACATTTCAGCGTAGAGGCTGTATTGTGGGCAAAGCCTCAGACTGCAGCTACTCCATGTGTGTACAGGACTGCAGCCTGCAGAACTTGAGTGATTCTCGTTTCTCTGATCTTAAAGCTGTGTCTGGGAAAGCACAGGCTTTAAGTAGAAGCAATGGTTATGTGCTTTTCCACAGGGACACCTCGGGAGGTTAATTCAATCTGTGTTACTCAGACTTCACAGTGGTTGCTAGCACATCATTTAGTTTTCAGAGTCCTTCTTCCAGCTGAAGCACAATGTGGTGCTTAAAACAAAAAGTCAAGTGACACAGCTGCTGTCATGTAGAGGTTGTGCTCTCAGATGACCCATGGACATGCTTCTCATCACCCACAGTGAGTGAGTGTGGGAAGAAAACCTAATGCCAGAGCTCATGCTAAGCCCAGCAGAGCAAGGGCTGCCTGTGGGTGCACCAAGGAGAGCATTATTACTGTTGTTGTTATTATTAGCCAAATTGTTTTGGTTAGGAGAGGATTAATGAGTCTGACTTTTCTGAGATGCTTGAAGTTCATAAGCAGGCAGGATGTGTGAGTGATGCTGCTGCTCCTTACAACCAGGCTGTTTCAGTGCTTGTGCTGAGTCTATTAATCGGGATCTATGTTGCTTTTCTGCCTGGTTGGATGCTGGACACCTTTGTGGTGGGAAAATAGCAAATGGTGAGTAACATGCATCTGGAAGGAAGCTCTAAATGCATAATTTCAGGAACTGCAGACTGTGAATTTAGATTTTTGCATGACATCCGTGAATACCAGACTGGTAGTCAAACACCTGTAAATAAAAAAGGCTGTTGAGTACCAGGGGGTTATTTTAAACATTAATTACTTGCATGTAGGATTTTTATATAATGCATTTTGGTTGAAATTTTATTTTTGCCTCAAATCTAGGACTTGGTTTTTCTCACTCCTCCCCTTGTCCTTTCACAGGAAGACTAGAATAGCTGTAAAAAGTGAGGCCTTATGGAGGAGGCATTCTCAGATCCTCTAATAAAATGATGAAGAAAGAAAAGGTTAAGCAAGGTTTCACTTATCACATTCTCTATCAGTTTTTCTCCTTCACCTTAACTGAAAAAAATAATGAAAAGTGAAAGGTATCTTTGAAAATAATCAAAATGAAAATTTTGTTTCCCCAAAAAAAATAAATCTGAATTTTATATATATATAAAGGTGTGACAGGTTTCTAACCTTGACAGTACCTGATGCACCCCATCCTGGCTTCTTCACCTCCAAGTCTCTTTATCAAGAGGCCAAATGAAAATGTTTTCCAAGTGTACAGCTTTGTTGCTCATGAAGATCTCCTCCTCCTCCACTCTCTGTCTTTCGTTTTGAGTCTGCTAATGAACTGGATGTGCTGTTCAGCTACTGCTGCAGACTTCTGTGTCAAACAGGGAAGTGTGAGTGCCAGAACAGCAACAGCAGGTCTGTCCCACACTGAATGCATCTGCTGTGGACTTGCTGCTGTTCCTTCCCGCTGATGTCCCCAGACAGTCCCCCCTGAAACCACTGCAGGCAGGAACGGCTGATCTCCAGTGAGCTTTGTAAGGTGAGCTTTGAAGCACACTTTGAGTCTCAGCCCAAGCAGCGTTTTAGCATTGTTAACAACTGCTGAATGTGCTTTGTGCTCTTGCCAAAGATGGGTTTGACACCTTGCCCTTTCCATCGTTATGTTATCTGAAAACCCGGGCCAGAGCCTCCCTGGTGCAGGTTAAGGCCCCAGGAACAACATGCTATGAAAACAGAGAAAATTAACCAGCCACACTTTCAAACTACACAATACAATGAAGCTGCTTTATACAGCTGTCACAACCCCTTCCTGGTGGTACCTTCTCTTGCCTTTGGACCTGTGATCTAAGGTCATGCATAGCAGAGTTTCTTTACCAACCTTGTTGCAGACAGTTTCTTCCTGAACATTCAGCTTATTGTTCTCCAGATGTAATTAGACCAAGTGTTATGACAGTTGGTAGAATTACAGCACTTTGATAAATGACTTGTTTCTTAGAAGGGAAGGTTTGTGAAAACAGGACCATTCATCTCATTTCTTGCTCATTTCCTCTGCCCAGGTTTCTTCTTGAAAATACACACAGGGATGCAGGGGTGTCCTCAGGCAGAGACTTCAGTGTTTGCTGCAGCCTGTGGCTGTGGGTCCCTCTGAGTGGCAGCCCTGCCCTGCACTGTGCCAGCTCTTCACCACAGTGTGATGTCATTTACAAGCCCAGCAAGAGGGGTTTCATCAGCTCCTCTTGGTCCTCCACTAAAGAGGACAGGTCTCAGGACAGACTTCTACAGTACTGTGCTTGCTGCTGCCTTCCAGGTACTCATTAACTCCTACCCTCTGGACCCCAACTGTCCAGCCTGGGTTTTTGCTGATCGAGTTGCCTCCTGCCCCCTTCCAGACTGATAGCCCCTTCACGTCCCACAGCCTTTTATACAGTGATGTTGAAAGTGCTGTGAAAGCCATTTACCTTGGCATCCACAGCTCTGCCCTCACCCACAGCTCCAGCTGGAAGCAGTCAGGCTGATGAGGCTTTGTGTGCTTTTATTCCATCCCTGCACACTGGTCCCAGCCACTGCCATCTCAGCAGTCTGAGAGGGCTCCACAATTTTCTCACCAGGCAAGGTAAAGCTGACTGGGGAACACCCCAGGCTGGCCTTTTCTGCCTTTTATTTTTTGCAGCTGGATGCAATGTTTTCTTTTCTCCAGCTGTTGGGTACCTCCTCAGTCATAACTGTATCTCAAAGATAATGAAAGTGGCCATCCTACGACATTAGTCATTTCTCTTGGCATGCTTGGGTGTGACTCATCTGGTCCTGGGAGCTTGAGAATCAAGAGATGGGATGAAAACTCTTCAGTGTCTGATTGTAGAGCTATTCCTGAAGCTGCCCTCAGAGCTCAGATGGCCTCGGTACCATGTGTCTTTCAGCCACTGTCATGCTGATCAACCTGACAGACCTGTGCTGTGCACCAAGGGAACTAGTTTTGTCTCTCAGCACAAATTAGCCTCCCTCCAGGATATTTTCATGACTAATTCCATTAGTTAATGTAGATATTTCTTGCCATGCTGAAGTATTAGAGTAATTGCAAGGTCGTTTGGAGATGGCTGCTGTTCCAAGCTGGTTGGAGCTAAGTATGAAGGCTTCCTTGTGAGGTTCTGAGTGCTGGAGTTGACCATTTATCTGTTTTATGAGTAATGTGTGTGTCAGAGCTCAAGACAGTAGCTTTCCAGAGGTTTGAACAATGGTGACTATCCATTCTACTTTACAGCATATTTTTTTATCTGAAATTGGGTTTTAGGCTTTCCTCTGTTAAGCTGTGTGACTGATCTTAAAAGCTTCCTGATATATTACCCAGGCCTATTAGATTCTGCTAGACCTCTCCATCACCAAGAATTGATTTCCCCCTCTTCCCCCCTTAATGCTTGAACTCAGAGAGCCCTTAGGGCTTCTGCCTTAATTAAAAATTAAATTTACAGATCATTTCTCAAATCATCCCTTAAGCAGCCAGTAATAAGGATCACCTCTGAGTGGTGTGTGTCACTGTCACCCTCGTGTGCTGTGTTGTAAATAGTAACGTGTCCCCTCTGTGAACCCTGTGCAAAGCAAGTTGCGCTCTGCTGCTATCTGCTTATTTATGCATGTGATACAAAAATCAGAGTGTTTGAGTCATGGGCATCCACACCATTCCCCATCTTCAGGCTGGGCAGACATGCTGCATAGATTTGTTCATGTCTCTTCTTCCTTCTTACCACAGAAAAGGAGGGGGCAAATTCTCCTGCATTCATGTGGACACTTCTCTTTGGTTTTACAACGATTTTCATCTAACCAAATTGTTTCCCTTACAATTTTAAAGACACACATGCATACATGTGTATTTTTTTTATTTCCCCCACTAGGATATTCAGTGATGGAAAGGCCTTTTCGTTCCATTTAAAAGGGAACTCACATTGCATGAAGGGAACAGGAAAAGCTGCAAATGCAAACTAGTACAAAAGGTTCCTGTGATGCTTCACAGTAAACACACTGCGGAGAGTCTGTTCGGTGCTTCAGCGTGACAGGTGGCAGAGTTCACTGCAAATAGCTCATTCAACAAACGGAGCCCTCCCTCATGAGAGTTCTCTGTGAGCCAGTCTGCTATTGGCTTAGTGTTATTGGTTGGGTTTTTTTTTTATTATTATTACATGATTTGCCTGAATTCATTTAATCTGTGATGAACTTGGCAAGAGTTTTCTCTCCTGTTTGCTGTTGATGCTTTGCAATTGATTGCAGACAGCACTTGCTAGGGCTCCTTTTTTTGGTGTTGTTATGTTGTGAGTTGTTTGTGTGTTTTGAAATGGAATTAACATTAATGAATGCTGAATGCTTTTGCTGATGTGCAAATCCCTGTCCTTATGCAATTTAGATATTTATATGAAGCCACTTCCAAGCATTTGAGGAACAGCACATGGGTGACTGCTGCTCTGCTGAGTGTAGACCTCTAGACTTGTACAACTGAGATATCCGAGGGCTCTATCTCCATGTTTGCTTTCTTCTTAGATAAATGTTTTGCCTCCCTTTTGTATATTTTCTTGTCTTCTCCATCCCACATTGCATTTATTTTTACTTCTTTCTGCAGCCCTTTTCTGCATCATCCTAAGAGGCACTTACTTTAATATCTGATTTTTTTCTAACTTGTGAGTTAAAGATGCCTTTTGCTAACTTGACTTCAACAGTCATATGTAAAGCTAGAAAAGGTTTGTGCTTGTTCCCTGATTTAGCTAACTTGGCATTTTAGAAAGCTGTCTGTGCTATATTACACCTTTTGAGCTGTCATCAGTGGACCTGTGCCCAACAGCCTGAGCTCCACCAGTTAGAATTGTGTTGTGCTGCTCTGATCTGTGGCTGAAGCATTTTGCTCTCTTCTCTTTCCAGGCATTGCTCTGTTCTATTTCCAGATGAGTTTTTATTTGTTAAACTACTAAAAGAGAGGCTGATCAGAAAACAGTCCCAGGGAGGATTTGACCTAGAAGGATCTAGCAAAGCATCTTCTTAGTCAAGGTTGAATTTTGGAGGGGATGAGCATTTAAGAGCTCTGCAAGTGGTCTCTGAGCGGAAGCTGTGCCGTAGATGGTGAAGAGCAAGCTCTTCTAAACCATTTGAAGCCCTTTTTACCAGAGTAGTACATATTTTAATGACTTTTAATTACTTCAGTGAAAATGCCTTGGACTCTAAGAAACATCACTGGAGAAAAATTAGTCAGCCCCAGCTGAGGTGCCAAACCATCAACCTCAGCTGCTGAAGTGATGGTGCCTTGCTTGTGCCTGTGTGGAGTAGCTATTGGACTGGTGGCATCAAAGGAATGGCTGTTCTCCACATTCTGGGAGAATAGAAGAGGAAATCTGTCTAGAGTGCTTTAAAACAATGCCTGTGAATTGCAGAACTCTGAAACTTTCCCAGTGGAAGTTTAGGCTCCTTGCCCAACACAGGGGTCTTTGCATCACTACCAGCTGCAGGTCTGGAAATAGCCCTGAAAAACTTCTCACAGTCAGCTGCAATCAGTTCCAGTGATCCACAACTCCTGATGCCTTTGCTTCTGGGGCTGAAGGCATGTGGTGGGACCATGGGGAGGGGCTGTCTAAGAGCCAGGAGCTGCTGAATCTCCTCTGACAGATCATCTGAATGGCAAATCAGCTGAGGAGCAGTGAGGCCAAAGAGAAACTCTCTCGGTTCCTCTCTTAGAGGTGCTGTTGCACTGCAGCAGATGCAGGCGGAGCAGAGCCTCAGCTGCAGCTTCTGCAGTGATTTTAGGTTTCAGAGCAGGGTGCCACTCGTCTCCTGTCAGCAGTTAGTCTCCCTCTCATTTTCCTTCCAGAGGTGTGGGATAAGCTGTCACTGCTTCCATCCGAGCAGCATGGCAGCACTTGCCTGAGGGCACGGCACTGGCACACAGCGCCAAGGCCCTGAGGAACGCGTGGACAGCTCAGCGGTCTGCAGGAGCTCTGGCAGGTTGGAGAGTGTTAAGGCCAGGTGGGCAGGTTGGAGAGTGTGAAGGCCAGGTGGGCAGGCTGGAGTAAACTATTCCACCCCACACAAACGGCGTGGTAGCTCTTGGAATGAAGTCAATGACTCCAGTGCTAATCTGGAACCTACATGCATGCGTGCCACAGATGACCTCAGGGTTTCCTCACAACAGGGACTGTTGTAGCAGATGGAGTTTGAGGTCTCTCTTGCATCACTGATTTGCTTTTCCCTATTCTCTCCCTTTTCCTCTCCTAAGCAAGCTAGTGCACAAAAAGTCCTTGCTTCTGACCCCAGCTGACTTCAGGAGGTTGTGAATTAACAGGGAAGGTTACTGGGATGGCAACTTAGAGGATGTGCTCTTGTTTGAACTCGCTTGATTGAAGCTTCCGCATGCAGTCAGGAGAGCAGTGTCCCTGCAGGCTTGCCTAAGGCAGACTGGCTGTGGCAGCAATCTTTATCTCTTTTCAGGTGACTTAGGCCAGCACTGCCTTTCTTTTGCCCCTAGCATCTCACCGTGGATGCACCCATAGCACGTGCTGCTGTTTGCCCCAGTATCTGCCAGCACCACCGTGCTGGTCTTGCTAAAATACCTGTTGGAAGAAAACTCCTGCTCCAGGCAATCTACACCTGTGGAGGAGGGGGAAGGGATGCTGCTGAGCTTGCTTGCATAGCCGTAAATGCCAGGCTGGCTACCTGCCTCTGATAGTGTGCTATTGCCTACAGTAGTGCTGTGTTCCACAATAGCCCAGGAACAGCTGATTGCCTGCAAAAGAGAAAAACTACAGCTTGCAAGTGCTCTGAACCTGTCCTACTGTAAATCTCTTCTGGGGTACTGCAGAAGGAGGTTTTTGAATCTATCTATCATGCCTGTGGGGCTCCTGTCTGATGTTGACTGAATGTTTTTGGGGTGTCTGGGGACCAGTTCAGCCCCAAAGGTGCATTTATACAGGTAAAATGTCATCATATCTGAGATGTCCTCTCTCACACACTGTCTTCTGTGATGCTAGTTCCTCAAGACTCTCTCATACGAACTAACTAAAATGTTGAAGTTTGGCAAGGACCTAAATGACCCTCACAAGTTTCCCTGGGAAAATCTCTTTGGGATGGGTGAGAAGAAGAAGATTTGTGTAGGATTGGTCAAAACAGTGCTTTAATTCCTGACCTGCTGTTGTAAGGCATACTCCCATGCCAGACTGAAAAGGATTCCAAGTGAAAAGCAGCATTAATAATAATAAAGTAATTTTGACATAATGATTTTTTATTCCCACTCCTTCTGCTTCTCCCTTTTTTTTTCCTTGTGAAGTTCTGGTAAAGTCACAGGGATCTTGCCAAATGTTTAGCAAGAAAATGGTTCAGTTCTAGCTGTGTTTTGTTTTTTTTTGTTTTTTTTTTTTCCTGAACTATTCATCACTGATCATGCTCTAGAGCCCATCCTGTCTGCTCAACAGCTGGTTCTGCTTAAAGAATCTACTCAAACTCTTTGTGGATGGATACCCTAAATAGCCCAAATCATGGTGCAGTCCTGTTGTTTTGACACAGTCACAGTCATAAAGCTTTATGCCAGGTACACAGCATGGGACATGGACTCTGCCTTCCTGTAATGTGTACTTAAGCTGCCATCTGAGGCCATGGCAGAGCTGACTTCTCTGTGGAGGGAACAGCTGGCATTTGCTGGGGCTCTGGGGTGTTTAGGCATTATTAGCTGTGTGACTGAATCTTCCAGTGCTGTGTTGAGAACTGGTTTTAAGCAGCTGCAGAGCAAGGCACTTAACATTGTTCAGATCTCTCTCCCTGTGACAGATGCCATAGATGTCACGAGCGCAGATCCAACCATCCAAACAAATGGCCTTCTTTTTCCATATGTGGGTACAGCCAAGGCTTCTGGGATTCAGGGCCACTGGTCCAGCTCTTGAGGCTACTTGGGTTTTATGGATGTCCCAGTGATGAATGAATGACCTTGACTTTGGACCTGATACCTGTTGGATGTGTTCTCTGGTCCTTGTCCCATCTTCTCAGAAGCTTCTGGCTTGCATTAGCTCAGTAGCAGTTGCAGCACAGCTTTTCCTCCCTCCTCCATGTTGGGCAGCTCTGTTTTGTATGTGCCCCTCTTGCTGAAGGCAATGCTCTGGCTGCAGGCTCTGCACCTGGGGCAAAGCTGGTTACCTGTACACAGGTTGCAGAAGAGGCTATGACTACTTTGCAAGGTCTCCCCAGACCTGTCCTCCTCTCAGGTGGGCCAGAGCCATTGCAGTGAAGCAGTGGTAAAAATGCAGAGGGCTTAAGGCAAGGGAATGTGCATTTAACAAACAGAATGAAACCTTGTTTTTCCTCTGCCTTCTGCTCTTTCTCCTGTCAGTCTGTGTGTCAGTCCCACTTGGAAACCCAGTTCCACTAATGCTGTGCTGAGTGTTTGTTTCTGTATCGTTGTGTAAAGGAGGTTGTCTGAGAGAGGAGGGCATTGAAGTAGCCCTGTGCTGTGCCATGCTGCGGTGTGTCCAGCACACCTAGGCTCTGCTGGACCAAGATAAGCAGAGCAACCCTTTCAAGCTCCCCAGCAGAGCTTAGACGGTCATCTCGGGGGACTGCTTTGCCAGCAGAAGTTTGTGCTTGTCCTGCTGAGCTTTGCATGTTGCATCCAAGCTTCTTTTCTCTCTACTGACTTAAATTAGCTTTCACTCTCTTTCTTTCTTCCCTCAGGAAAAAAGAAAAGAAAAGAAGGGATAAGAGGTAGCTCGGGAAGAGCTGTGTCTGTGAAGGCGATTTAAAAGCCAAGTTGATCTGTTTTTCTTGGAGGCTGCTGTTTGTGCAGCCATGCTGATTTGTCTGCTCCTGCCAGCCTTGTGTCATTGCTCCCCACAGCCTCGTGAAGATCCAGCTCTGTGTCCTACCCTGATGCAGCTGAATCCTACCACAGCAAATCAGGAAAGTCTCTCCTGCTTTCTCTGCTTCTGCCAAATGCTGCTATCAGCTTGGTTATTGCTCAGCCACGGCAATACTGCTCCTTGATTTATATGGCCTCTACCCTTCTTGCTCCTCTGCTGCTTGAGTACAGCCATTATAAAAGCCATCTGCAGCTTGTGCCTTTATTCCTTGGGTTTCTAGGCTGGCAGATGGCATGGACAAAAAAAGAGCCTTCCTCTGTCTAAATTAAGCAATAACACATCAGCTTCCAATCACATTCTTCTTATCACCTCGTGATGGCACTTTCATAAAACCCTGGTTCCCATAACTAAGCGTGATAGATATTTTTCAGTCTTATGGTTTGTAGCTGAAAGGAGTTTCTGTGCCACATGCCCTGAAAGAATATTTTGAGACATTACCTGCCTTTGCCTCCCAATAGCCAGTTTGCAGCAGCTCTGCTCAGCCAGCCATTTGTTGCTGCTAAAATAAAACATGGACAAATTCTTGTGCTTGACAGGGGCTGGAGCTAGCAACAGCTTGGTTGAGGTGCTGGTGGCTGAATGGGCTCTTTGCCATCCTGTGATCTTGTTTGGTGTGAGTTTGGCTATCGCTACAATTCAGAGCCCTCATTTTAGGCTGTTGTCTTGTCACCATAAAAAGAAGTAATTTAATTCTGTTCAGTTATGGATATATATATATTTTTTTTTTTCGTTGTGACCTGCTGGTTTATTATCCTTCCCTCATTTGGCCTAATTAAAGTGCTGTGTATAGCAGCTTGTTAGTCTTAACTACGTTCCTGCATGGCTCAGTGTAGTGCATCTTCACTGATTGCTTTAGCAGCAAGATTGGCCCTGGGCAAATAATTAGTAGAAATGACTTGACTGAGTGAACATTGTCTCCTGCTTCACTTTACCAATTGTCTCTGGCAGATCCTTCTCTTGGGCCTGTTTCTTGCAATGGTTTGCCAGCTAATTCCTGTGAATAATCTTTGGGCTGGGCTTGCTCAGCCACTGTTCCTCCAGACCCAGCATTTGCAGTTCAAGCTGCTCCAGCTGGACCTGTGATTTGCATAAGGTGCTTTTGTTTCTTGATTGGATCAAATATAGCCAACTCCAGCATCCATGCCTAACAGCATTATTCACAGTGAGGCTCCACAGGGCTCTGGGCAGCCTGATCCAGTTGAGGATGTTCTTGCTTAATGCAGAGGGGGTTGGACTAGGTGACTTTTGGTTCTATGATGCTAATACAAAGATCCACATTTTCTGAAGCATTCTGGGTACGCTGCTCAGTCTTTCATCTTTACTAAAGCTTTGCTTTGTTCCTTGTGGAAGTCGAATGAGAAGAACAGAAGTCAATTAGAGAAAATGTCTATGCTGCTTTTTGCAGTGTTCCCTTGTTTCCTAGTTCCCAGGTCTCCCTTCACCCTATGAAAGGTTTCTGTGACTCGGAGGGACACCTCACAGCCAAAACCTAGGGACAAGAGGTGATGCTTAGATATTGAAGTATCAGAGCAGACCTGTGGTCCTGTCTAAACTCTTCTGCATTTAATCTGCAGCCAGCAAATACTAACATTTGCCTGCAGATACCAATAACTCCTCCCTGGATTTGCTTGGGTGTGAGCAGGCTTGGAGCTTCCACAAGCTAGGGGGGTACTGGGGGCCCTGTGGTTCAGGACAGACACACAGGGTCACAAGAAGTGCTGGGTTACTTCCAGCACTTGTGTCCCCCTAGGCTTCTCTGGTCATTCTTCAGCTCAGGCAGCTCTGTGACCTCTGTGAGACGATGTCTTACTCCCAGGAGGAGGCATTTACTGTGCAGAAGGAGGTTAAGATACTGCATAAATGAAAACAAAGTGCTTAGCTCCCTCTGTGCAGTGCTCGTATGCTGGTTATTTTCTGCTCTTCCCTCCAAAACTGATGTGTTTGTAAATTCTAAGCAAGTACTGACAGGTGACTGATTTATTTTTGTCAGCCTAGCAGCGAAGGCTCCCCTTTGCCACCACGTTCATTTGTTGTGGCAGCATGTTGGCTGACACGGAGATTCATTTGGTTTTTTAATAGATCTCACTGGTGCAGCATCGTAGCCATTCAGCTGCACTGCTCTCTTCTTCTTGCAAAATGAATGATTTTCTCATCTCTCCCTGCTATTTCTTTAATCTTTTATGTCTACAGACAGCTGCCTCTCCAGACAGGCATTCAGAGTTTTCCTCAGGTGATACTGCTAGCTGCAGTTTTGAGGCTCATGCAGTTTTGAGGCTCATCAGATCATTGCTGACCTCCAAATGCAGGGAGAAGTGGAGAGGAACAGAGACAATTGGATTTTTTTTTTTCTTCTTAAAATTTGTTTTGTTTTGTGGAAGGTACAGTGTGCCACTGCCAGAACAGGTCAAGACTGGTGTGCCAGCAGACACTGGACAGGTCAGTTAGCAGGTACTGTCAAAGCTAGTGTGCACCTGCTGCAGTGACAGCACCGAGTGGTATGCTGACTGCTCCAGGCTGGTGTGAGCCCAGCCCAGGCAGTACTGTGAGCACAGAGCTCAGTGTGGGCAAACCACACACATCAGCATCCACCTTCTTGAGAGACCAGAGATCCTAGTATCGTGGAGTGACATGTGGGAAAAAATCCAGCTCTGCTCTTTTGACATTTCCTGTGCATCTCCTCTGCAGCCTACTGATCCATAATACAAGTGATAATCATCCTCTTGACCTTCTCCCACTGCCACCCAGCACTGCATGTGATCCCATGGGTATCAGGAATTACCAGGACCAGCTGATGCTCTGCTGGTCAGTCTGGCACTAGCTACAGTGTTTGTCCAAAATAGTGATGCTAGGATGGGACGAAGATGATTCCCATGAGTCTTCTCACCACTGTGAGTTGGTAGTGGCCCCAGAGCATATGGCCCAGCTGCTGTCTCATCCACACTGCTGTGAGCCAACAGGTACTCCTCCAGGTGGGCTTTGCTATGGGAGTGACATGAGATAATGGTGAGCCTTCTAGGAGTAGGTGGGAGATTAGATAAATGGAAGTGTGAATGGAAGGAATGGGGGTGTAGGTCTGATTTAATTAACCATGTCATTAGTATGCATGGGTTGTAAAGGCTGTGATCTGAAACACAATCTGTAGACTGCCATGTGAATGCCATGTGAATATAAGTGTATATAAGTGTACAAGTTTTGCAAATAAATGTCTTCACAGGGGAAAAACCTGTGGAGTCCATTCCTGCCTCTGCCTGCCAGCCTCCCTTCCAGTTGCTCTGCCACTGGCTGAGGTAAGCTGTGCTGAAGCTAGTCCAAAGTTGCCAGGCGTCCCTTGGGCTGGGAGAGGGAACTCATTCTCTGCCTCCCGGTGCCTTTGCAGCACCTCCTGTGGCCAGAGATCCGTTCGTTTCAGGTTTGACAGATTTGCTCATTAGACTTTCTTGTCACTGTTTGGCAGCAGCTTATGACTGTAATAAGGAACAAGCCAGGGGACTTGGCAGGCGTCACTTTGTGCTTGTCTCTGTGCTATTTTCAGCACCTTAATGTGAATAAGCAGAGTAGCAGTCTTGGAGATTATCAGCTGAGATTTTTTTTCTTGCTCACCATAGAGCAGATATGGAAATGGCTTGGGTAGTTCCATGTCGTTTTACCTTCATGTGTCACTTCAAAACCACTTGGTCTGTTTGTATATTTTCAACAAAGTTGCCAGGAACTTCCCCTAAGTGTTATCAGCATTCACATTGAAAGATATTTTATTTTAGCGTGTTTCTAGACCCTTCAGGAAGGCATTGAGCAGTTCATGGATGGTGTCGTTGCAATTATCTGTCCTCCCTGCATTCCTCTTGGCTTTCAGAGGCAGCCCCCGTGTTAACCATGCATCATTATTAGACTGCCTTCAGAGCACTAATTGACACAGAATGAAATTCAGAGCAGAAACAGAGAGGCTCAGCATTCAGTCTGAACAGACTGCAGATTAGTGTTACTGCTGTAAAGGTTAACTGAGATTGAAAACTGTTCTCTTTCTACCATGTAAGCTGAATGTTTCCTTTTGGGGGCAAATAGCCGTGGTTGGCATCTGGAGAGCAAAGGGGATGCAAAGGGAAGAAGAGTGTCTTGCCCTGAGGAAATCCTGTGGTGGTATCTTACTGCTATAAAGTGAATCTTTTCAGCGCTTATAAATATCTAAAGGGCAGGTGTCAAGGGTGGCCCAGTCTCTTTTCAGTGGTGCCCAGTGACAGGGCAAGGGGCACACACTAGAAACACAGAGAGATCCACCTCACTGTAAGGAAGAACTTTACTCTGAGGGTGACAGAGCACTGGAACAGGCAGCTCAGAGATTGCTGTCTGTGATTCTGTGGTCTCCTTCTCTGGAGGCTTTCACAGCTCCACCTGGCTGTACATTTGAGTGAGTGGCTCTGCTTTCAATACTCCTGCCACCACACCAGGGAAGTCATTTTATGGTCAGATTCTCCTGAGCTAAAGCCTCTGTTGGGAAAGGTTACAAGGAATGTCTTTCTGCACTGTGACCAGGCAGCTTGGCTCTGAACAGCTCTATCTCGTTCATACAACTTCATGCTATGGCTTGCTAACAGTAGTCTGTGTTGTGTGCTGCAGCTTTACAATTACCTTATCAAAAGAAGATAAAATAATATAAATATTCAGTGATTAATTTAGAACTGATAGAGTAGAAAACAGGGATGCTGAGTTACAAAACTGTGAAAGGAATGGTTCACAGACTCTGATATTCATCCCAACATTTGGAAAATGTTTTGTTGTAATTTTGGGTGGAAATGTCTTGTTTCTATTGTCAGCATTTCCCTGGTATGGGAAGAACTGCCCAGGTCTTTTCCAAACACCTAATGGTTTGTGGGGGAGCCTTGTCCTAACAACAGTGTCCTATCATGATTTTATCATATCTCTCAGATTTTGACATATCTGACACCTTCCTTTAATCCTGTCCAGTTTCCAGATGTTGAGACACTGTAGAGTGTGGACAGCAGTGAAAGCAGAAGGGCTTAGCTTTGCTTATCAAAGCAGCCACCTCCATGTGGACTACTTTGGCATGAGGCTCTGGGTTTTGAGAAGTGGAAGGCTCAGCAATCTTTAACCACTACATAGTGGTGCTTCAAATAAGGCAATGGAACCAAGTGATGACAAAGCTGACATTTTAGAAACTCAGCATACTCGTAAAAGTGATGGAGGTAGGGAAGAGAAGTGCCTCAGCTTCCTGGGGACTTTGCTTAGTGGCTTTATAGCTGGGCAGCTGGAGATGGGGTTGGCACTGGGGAAGGCACAAAGGATTCAGGGTGCCAGAGAGATCAGCAGGATGTAGAACACTGCTGTGCAGAAAGAGTTGATTGAGCTGAAAACAGTAACTGAGCAAAGCTGTCATGTAGTAAGCAAAAATAAGACAAAAGGTCTCTGACAGCAGTAGCACAGAAGTGGCAGTGCAGCAAGGACTTGTGTTCTGCAGAGGAATGGGGGCCAGGGGACTATGCTGGGGTCCTACTTTTCCAAGCACTCTGGGCCCTTTGTGGGCTACAGTGGCTGTAAGCATTTTGTACCAGTGTAATGCTGCTGAGCGTGGCACTGGTATTAAATAATTATAACAAGGTACAAGAACAGCCCCAGCACTAGCCTGCTTTCAATCTCTTGCAACAATTCCCTTTATTATTTCATTTAATTCCTCCTGGAGGTGGATTTAGAGTTTCTTTCTTGAAACCCAGTGTCTGTGCTGCACTCACTGCTTCCTCCCCCGTGTTGTGGTTTACAAGGTAGCTCCATGTAGACTCATTACTCATAGCAGCTTTCTTTTTATGCTATGTATAAAGTCTTTTGCTAAGAACCAAGTAGTAACAAATTCTGTCACTTTGCTTTTGCATTTACCTTCCTTCACCTCCCCAAAGAGCAGAGGGACTGGATTATGTACTTTAACCAGCGTGTGTGCTTGAAGTCTGTGTGAAGCAGAGGGTGAAGTCTGTGTGAAGCCTGTCAAAGGATACACACCAGAGCCAATGACTCTTGCCTACTAAATAAAAGAACAAGCTAAGTCCCATAAACTTATCTTTGTAGTCATTAGGTGTAACTTGTCATTAAGGCCAAATTACTTTCTCAACCAAAGCAGTGACATGGAGTTAATTTACACAAGTCACCAGGAGGTAGACTTGGCAGAAGGTTAATAGGCTTAAAACATGTCCTGGCTTGCCCCACCCTTCTGCTGATGGTGGAAGCAAGGGTGGGAAGAAAACAAAGGCTTGGGCCAGTATGTCCCCTCCCGAAGTGATAAAGAGGTACCCACAAATGTTTAGGTACTTGTGAGTGTTTTGCCCAAATAAGGCTACGCAAGCCCTGGGTTCACCTAAGGTGGTCAGTTTTGCAAATGCCATTCTGATTGGTGAATCTCTGCGGCCAAAGAGCCTTTGCACTTGGGCAAATAATATAAATTGAGCTAAGTTGCAAGCAGTTGTGCCTCTCCCTTACTGCTCTGCTCTACGTTCTACTCTGCTCAGACAACCTGCTTTTGCCTCACTGCTCTCAGCTTGGACAATGTGTTCTGCTCTGCCTTGCAATTCAGACCAGCTTAGCCCTGATGTTTTGAGCCTGAAATACCTGGAAACTTAAGTGCCTCAAGTTTACCAGGAGAAGGCATTAAATGCCTCACAATGTGGTGAGAAGTGCTACTGTCATTGTGCTGTCTGCACACCTGCAAGAGCTCCTGCCTGCACCTCTGCAAACCTCCATACCAAGAGGAAACAGAATCAGGTCATCTGCCTCTTTCCCAGCACCCTGCTAGAGCCTGGGAAGATCTAGAAGCCTCTCAATGGCTATCAAGACACCAAGCAGTTCCAACACTGCCACAAAGGACACAGGGACTATCTTTGAATTCTACTCCAATTCTATGAGTAGAACAGACTTCCCTAGAGCTCCAGGCTGCCTATTTATAAGTAGGACAGAGCCATTTTTGTGGCTAAACTTTCCCAACTTTCTGATTCTCCTAAACTAATGAATTGCTCATAAGCATCCTTGTGAAGGTATCCCCAACCGAATTAGAACCCAAATTTAACTGGTTTGGATAGCTTTTGTGGGCAGGGCTTTTGGAAATAAAATAACTATGCCTGCCTCTTTAATTGCTCCAACTAATTCACATGCTGAAGAGCAGCTAGAGCTCTCCAAGTGTTTTTTGTAAACACCCCAAAACTGGAGCTTGACAGTTCTTGAGGAACCAGTACCTGGCTGCATATTCTCAAACATGGTTAGTGGAGGAGTAAAGAGGACAGGGCTGCTCAAAAGATTCAAGCAGGAGTGCTTGAATCTTTTGTCTTAGTTTAATTGCTGTGACTGCAGGGTGCCATGGGGGGGGTACCAATGGCTTATGTAAATAACTTAATGAGTAATTTGTATTGGAGTTACTGTTAGAAACCCTGGCTATGGACAAACCCTGCCATGCTCTAGCAATAACGATGAGTGCGCTGCTCCAGAAGCCCACTAGAGTGACAGACTTCACTCTGGATGCCTGCACTTCAGGCTCACAAAAGCATCTAACACAACACAGAAAATAAAGCAATGGTAGAAGAACACACCATGGTTTGGGTGCAGTTGTGCATTGCAGAGGTGTTTTTAACACAGGATGCAATCCGTTGTCCTTCAGAAGATGGTTTTGTTTACCTCAATCAGCGTTAAAATATTCATTAAAGACAGTAGAACGGCTTTGTATTATGCAAAGAAACTTTGTAGTAAGTGTTGTCTGTGTGTGTGTTCAGCATATGAATGCATAATGTTCTTCACACTCAGACTCTGCAAACAGTTGTTTTGAGAAAGGCTCCTGATGACTTTCTGAAATGTGTATTTGATTTTAAAAATCAAATGTGTATTTGATTTTAAAAAGTAAGCTGAAGATTATAGCAATTTTCATATGCAAGGCTGGACAACATTTCCTCCCAGAGCTCTTCAGGAGGAGTAACTTGTGAGATGGAAAAAACCCAGCTGGTTACAGTTGCTTTTCTAAACCTGTTGCTTTTGCAAGTACCCTTGTGGTTTTTTTTTGGGTTTGTGTGATTGCCCAGCTGGTCCTCCCCAGACATGCTCTCCAGGCAGCACCCTGATTGTGGCCCACCAATATGAAATCTGGTCGTTCTGCTGGCAGCAGCGCTATTTCCCACTAGAGCAAGTGGAAATTGCTCTTTAAAATGCACAGAAAAGGTTTATAAGCCTCATCCCTAAGAAGCTATGGAATTCCAAATTAAAACTGGCTTAGGATGTGCGTGTTAGAATGAGATGGAGTTGGTGCCCTCTCACCCTGTACCTGTGTCCTGCTGGCAAGGTGAAGTTTCTCTGAGCCTCAGTCACACAAACTGCTGCAACACATCACATCATCAGTTGGCTTTAAACAGGTTATCATAATGTTTTGGGAAGCCTGTGTTAATTTTGTTGTCAAGAAATGAAAGTGAGATTCTTTAATCAAGTCCAAACTAGATGGAGATTAATCTGGTTTCTTTAACATGTGCAGTTTTAATTATGGGGCAACTGAGTGTAACTGACTGCTCTTAATATGCTTTGATTAATTGTCCAGAAGAGAAGAAAGGAGCAACACTTTTGCAATTTAGAACAGTTTCTAATAATTTCTGAAAGAGCAAAAGAGGTGCTCCATACCACTTAGTAAGGCCATTTTTAGTCAAAATATTCCTTTCCCCTTGGAATTATCCCGTTCCAGTTCTCTAATTTGAGTCTTTTTACTCGTGTAATAGAGGCTGAGCTATTAATAGCATTATTGAGATGAAACAGTGGTCAATTTCTAACTATTTTTTATTCATCAAATGTCCTGAACACATTTTTCTGCCTTTTGTCATAATCCTCTATAGAGCTACCTGTGAGTGAGTGCTTTCCTGTTCCCTCAGCTGCTGTAACTCAGAGTGAAGGCTTCCAATGATGAGAAGCCCTATATACGATGGAGTTAAGCAAACCCAGGTGGAAATAATGTGAAAAATATTATTTGGAGCAGATACAGCTCTTAGCTTTGATTTTTACCTGTCCATTGCTGCATTAAAAGATGTTCCTTTTACAGTCCAAATCAACAAACTATAAAACTCCTGACAGGACATTTCATTGCCCTTGCCTGAGAAATGTGGCAGTGGTGCTCCTCACAATGGATCTTACTAAACAAAATAGCCTTTAATGTCTCTTTTAAGTGAAGACATTTAACTGTGTTTGATGGCATTTAGTTTTCATGGCTGTGGAGGACGTTCATGAAGTTGTGACTGAGGTTAGCCAGAACAAGCAAGCAGTGAAGTTGATATGTGAAGGTCCATGGGTGTCAGTGCCAGCCTGGCTGGTGGCTACTTGGGCCACGTGTGCCATGGGTGTGATTGAGAGGAGGAATGTAGGATGCTCACTATGAACCTGAGGCTGCAGTTTAATTCTCGTTCACAGCAAATCTTCTGAGGGGAAATCTCAGGTTTTGTGTCTTTTATGGGACTCCAGCTATGACCTCTGCATGTACCTCATCCCACATCTTCCATCCTCAGGGCATCCAGGCAGCCTGTGGTGCACATGGGATTTATTCTGGCATTTTTTTCAGAATTGGTTTCTTCTTGGTCAGCTGTTGGACTTGATCTTAGAGTCTTTTCCAATCAAAAGCATTCTTGTGATTCTGTTTGTATGCTAGGAAAGACTACTAGAAATGCCTCACTTGAAAACCAGGCTGGGAAAAGATGTAGGAAAAGACTCTGGGGCTTGTTTCTTCTTGCCTGGGTTCAAACCTGCTGACCTGTGACTCTGCAGTTGTCCTGAGGTCAGGAAGGTTGAAGAACCCTCAGAGAGGAAGGTAGAGTGAGCTGGGACCCTCTCCTGTTGGACTGGAGGCTTTACAGGGTGCTTCACCATACGTTATACCTTGGCCACTTTCAGTGAGAGAAGGTCAGAGCTTCTAGGTGAGTAAGTGGAAGTTTTTCTTAGTATAGAAATATAAATGTATTGAATAAAAGCTTTTTACTTTGAAAGGAATACAAGCCCAATACAAAGGGAGCTGGTAGAAGGAAAATATCTTCAGTCTCCCTAGGATTTCTGCTAGAATAAGCAGGGAAATTATTAATTGGTGTTTGGGGAGAGGTAATAAAATTTCAACAACTAAAATTAAACCCTTATCTCTTTGGCAACAGAAACAGAAGACTGTTGAAGATTATATTGGGAATTACTGCCCATGTTCTCCAAGTTCAAGTGGCCTCTGAGTACAGCAACACTTGCCAGCTTCAGTCCCAAACTTTCCAGCAACTCTTTCGCTCTTGCTAAACCTGAATGCTTCTCTTCCGAGGCTGAAGGGCTACAGGAGGCTTTCCCGAGTCCTTGGGGCTGGCAGGGTCCTGGAAAAACAGAGGGAGCTCTCCGAGAAGGTGGGAGCTCTCACCACAGCACCACAGGGTTCTAAGATGTGCTTGTGTCAGCCCATTCATTCCCTAGTGGCTAACGGGAGCCGTTGTGTTCCCAGCTGCCTGGGACTCGCTTTGCGCGGTCCGGTCTGAGCCGTGGAAGGCTTTGCGGCTGCCAAATGCAGCGAGGTGGGGAGGTGCCGAGGGGAAGCCACAGGAGCTGTTGGAGCTTTGGAGGTGTGAAGAATCTGCTGATGGCTGACGGTACCCCTGAGTCACAGTAACCCCAAGGAGACTCTAAACTCAGTTTTTCTGAAGGAAGCGCACACATTATGTTTAAAAGAAGCTGTCTCTTTCTTTAGCTGTGCTGGGTGGACGTGGAAGGATGGGGTTTGCTTCCTCTCTTGATGTGTTGTGTTTCACATGTTAATTCCAAGCTTTGCCAAAAGCTCTGACAGAATTTACTTTTGTTAGAAACGTCTCAGTTCAGTTCTGTGCCTTCACAAAGCTGGTGGGTTACAGACGTAGCCTTAGGCAGCTTCTGCAGCTCCTCACTGTGTCTGCCAAGCAAAGAGGGCAGAGGCAGTGTAGCTACCTCTGCTGTAATCGACTTGGCAGTGCTACAGCCTGGTCTTGAGAGGCAGCTCTGTCCCTTAAGCTTTTTCTGCCTTGTGCTGCTGCTCAGTACTGGTTGGTTCTCTTCACCCTTCTCTGTCGCAGTCCTTCCACCCCAGCCCCTCTTGGTGTGCATGCAAAGATGTGCAGCTCCCCTTGTGTCTCGCAGCTGTCTGTGGTGGCACTGTTGCACACATAGCAGTGGGCCTGCACCTTTGCTGAAGTTTTGCATCTTAAAATCTTTGAATCTGGTTTTTGTAGTTCAATTTCATCATTAATGTGTAACTTGTGTTGCTGGCTTGGAGCATTTCACTGTTTCCCAAATCTCTTGCCTTCCAAGCTGTGATACTTGAGATGCGAGGACATTTATCAGCAGCACCTTTCACTAGAGCTGACATCTGCTCCCTTCCTCGGGGACAGGATTTGGGCCAGATGTTACTGAAACTCAAGCTGGGGCAGCACCTGTCTGCGTGCTTGGGGTGAAGAGGCTGAGGGTCTGTGCAGTGCAGCGGCAACAAGGTGGTGGTGCTGTGCTTCCCTGAGGCTGCTGCTGGGCCCTGTCACATGTCCATCAGCCTGCCTCTGCAGCAGGCACATCTCTTTGGTCTGTCTTGTTCCTCAGAAGAGCTTGGATTGAGCAGCTCACTCATACAGAACTAGGAGAGGTGAAGACACCCAATCCTCCCCCGAGCAGTTTCAGCCTTGCCAAGTATTCTGCTTTCTGTGGAAATGACTATTTTGTGAGCTGGAGAATAGGGGCGAGAGACCATTCTGGAAAGGGTTTCTTGCACCTTTCTTTCTGCGTATTTTCAACGGAGTATTTTGTAAAAGGTCTCATTGTTACTCTCCTGCAGACCACAATCTGAGTTGCTGGTAGCAGTGCTTTTCACCAAGCAGAGATCTTACCTGGTATTAGTATTCCATGGAGCTACTGAACCATGCCCAGTACACTGCTCCATGAGGGATGATTAAGTTCTCGTTGCTTAAGATGAAGGATTTTCCACTGGTGTTCCCAGCCTGCATGTACACACTGCTCTACAGGGTGCAGTGGGCTATGCTGTCTTTGATCTGGTTGTTTTCTACCTTCTGTCCTGGAGGAATCTGTGCTTCTGTAGTGCCAGGGTTATACAAAAATAACATGCTTTAGCTGTCTGCAGCCAGAAAGACGTGACAGACCATGCCACGAATATTACTAAGACACCAGCTTGGAACCTGGAGTATTTCTTGGCCCAGACAAATGCTCAGCTGCAGGTTTTTCTGTGGCTGCAGTGATGCAAGGGAAAAATACCCTTCAAGCTCCTTTTCCAATTCCTGGAAAAAAGAAAGATAGAGAATGTATATATAGATGTTTGTAGAGGTTTGAAGGACATGAAAGTGAAGTGCAAAGCACAGTAGGATGAGAACCTGTTGTAGTTTCTGGTTTCTCCTGTTGCAGTGATCCTTGCTCTGGGTTTTTATAAACCATTTTCTCTGTAAATTGAAAATGGGACATCCATAATGTGGAGATGTCCTGGCAATCTGAGTGTCAGAAAAATCTGTATGAGGTGCTCTTGCAGTGGTGTTTTCTAGAGGCTGAAGCTGATCTGTGGTAATATTCCATAAGCATACATGGCCAAATCACTGGGCAGCACGACACCTGTTCTAAATAGGTTTGAGCTTAGAGCTGATCTTTCAATTTGTTTATTTTGGCAGAAAAATAGGAGATTTTGGTGTTCCTTGCCTTTTATGATAGTTTTTTCCCAGGCCATCTTTGCTCTGATGAGCTTCAGGATGGCAGGGTGGAAATGCCTGCTTCAGGGAGCCTCTCCATGCTTTGGGTTCCAGTTCTGCACAAACACTGCTGTGTTGGTTCCCATCGTCTTCATATCCTGGGCACCCCAGTTTTGTTCTCATTATGCAAGAGGTTTATGAGACACTGTGCAATCTGGATGAGCTCTCCTCCTGTCTGCTGTTGCCATATGTCTAATGGCAGAAGAAGCAGGATGCAGCTTGTTATCTCAACACAGCCTCGCTGCGGGCAGCCCAGCCACAATCGTTTGCATTAACTGAGTCTTGAGCACTGTCGAATGTTTCTGGTTTGCTTCAGGCACTTTCCTAAAACTGAGCTGCTGGACCAAAGAGATTTGAGTTGGTTTTTGAGATGGTGGTGTGGTGGTTTGAGCACTCGGATCAGCAGAAGGTGCTTCTAAATGGCTTTGGACTTCGGCCTCGCTTTTCTCAGCTGCTGTTGTGTACCTTGCACTAACAAGGGGGCACTGAAATACTGAGATGCTCAGAAAAATAGGGCAGGAGCTCTGCTCACATCCTCAGGGTCTCTCCAGCTGTTACCAGTTCACCAAGGCAGCAGGTGGTAAGCTCCTAAAAGAGCACAGGGCACATTTCTGCCTCTCAGCTGAAAACACATTTGACCTGCTCTTGTACAGGCTTCTGTGTTCCAGAGGTTCTCTTGTGTTACTTTCTCCACCTGGCTGCTCTAATCTGTCAGATTTAAGGTCTGATTATTTTAGTTTATTGTTGAATCCTAAATTAATGCTGCAGTAGTGCTGCTCATTCACCATATTTGCGGGGGTCATCCCACACAGATAAGCACAGCATCAACCTAAGGACAGGAATGTCCTCTGGTAACATTCCCTTGTCTTGCTCTCTGTGACATTCCCTTACACCCTAGTGCTTAGACAGTCCTCTTAGCTGCCTCACTGGCTGCATATTGCTCCTCCTCACCTCACATCTGCATTGTTTTGAAGTTTGTTATGCTGGGCAGTCTGGCCTGCTGCTACACTCACATCCTTCCTGAGCCGTCTGCCTTTGCTGCTTGTATGCAAAGCAGTGCTCGTGGTGTCACTGCGGGAATCGTTTGATTTATTTTGCATGCAAGAAAGATACATCTCATTGAGTCCTCCTGCTTTGGCAATAACTAGGTATCAATATATCAGCTGTCAGGTCAAGCCTCCTAAATAACATCTGGCTGAGCCTGCTCTTTCTTTCTTTCTTAATAAAGCCATTTTTCCTGGTATCACCTTGCAAAGTGCTATTACTCAGAGGTTGTGTTTTCTTTATGTTGTGGCTCTGAGACTCATTTCAGAACAAACCTCTAAGCCCCAGTTGTGATGGGATCGTCTGTCAGAGATGGTGTTTAGCAAACAATGCCTCCCTCCTCCTCAGAACCCTAACCTATATTATCTTACAGTGCTGTGTGTCTTGTGCACTTTAAGAGCATTGTGGCTATGTGCCATGGTCTGAGGCAGCTACTAACTCGTGTGCTGTACGTTAGATATCACCTGAAATGCTGAGAAATGTCAAGAACAGCCAAAGAGAGACATCTCTGCCCTGCCTTAGGTTACCTGAAGGGAGCTCTGGTGAAATACCACCATCTTGATTTTCCTAGTTGTTCTGGGGGTTCCCCAGGTCACCCGCTCTTAATGAGTCTGTGGAAAGCCAAAGTCTGCATGGTCCTGGAAGTGGTATCACTCTGTCATCTGATTCAGCCCATGAAAGATAAGACCCAGGACTTCTTAGGTTGATCTTGCCTAGATTATGTTACCTGCTGCAGAGCAGAGGAGCCAAGTGAAGTGTGCAGTGATTTACTTTTTGCTGGAGTCATCAGGTATGCCCACCCTCCAGTGTCTGTGAGCTGCAGACAAGCCTTTTTCCCACCACATAACCAAACCTGCTGTACAGTTGGTGAGAGCTGGAGAGGGTCTCTAATCCATGGACAGTTCGGTGTTGCTGTTACATGGGTGGAGGTTTGGGGAAGGGCTGCAGAACAGGCAGGCACCTGAGTCCTGCAGACAGAGCAAGGGTGGGTTGGTGAGCTTTAGGCTACAGTAGTGCCAGTGCTTTAGAATGCATCCCATCAGTCAGAGGAAAGTCAAAAGGGATGGATTAAAATTCTCCAAAACACATTTGACCTTGTCAAAATGCTTTCATCTCCTTGACCTTCATTTCCCTAATGTCTTTTGTGTTTCAAGCCATGGCCAAATTTGAAGCCTGAGGATTTCCCAGGGAAGAATTTTGCTCTTTCCTGTCAGCTCTTTGCCCTGCACTGGAATCTTTCCAATGTGAGGGTGCAGTGGCCTGTGTTGGCCTCTCAGGGAGGGAGGTCTGAGCTTCTGTGAGTGTCTGTCAGCAGGAGCTGACACACATTCACAGTCTTGGGAATTTGCTTACTTGAACCTAGTAAGGCAGGACTCAGACTCTCTGGACTCACACCAGCTGGTGATGGAGCAGTGGGTGTGAGCAAACATGTTTGAACAACAGCATGACAATTAGAAGGATGAGCTGCAGATGCCAGGAATAAAGAAGGTGGAAACTGGAACAGGGATGCATTCTCTCTACTGCAAGGAATAGGAGTTCTGCTGGTAGCCTGGGTGCTGTGCAGTCCTCGTGGTGGTGCTTTAAGACACACAGGTGCTTCTGCTCTGGCAGGGGGGTTGGACTAGATGATCTTTTGAGGTCTTTTCCAGCCCCTAACCTTCTGTGAGTCTGTGTGTGAGTCTGTGAAGACAATGGTATAAGTAGCAGGTAAGGAGGAGGGGGCAGTGGTTGGCTCTTTGGTCATGGTGCTGCCCAGAATTGCCCTTGCTGCTAGTTGGCATGCCTGGAAACCCTTTGCTGCAAATCCTTTGGCCACTGCATTTTGTAAAGCTGAAAATGAGACTTCCCAGTGGCCACCAAAACAATAAAGAGGTCAGCCTTCCTCCAGACTAAAAGATGCTAAGGGGAGCACAGCAGTTTAAAGCTGTTTAAAGCTCAAATCCTGGTTGTTTCTCCCAAGCCTTCCATTTAGGACTATTTGAATTGGTGCAATTGCTGCCTGAGAAGTCTCTTGCTACAGGCACTGTATTGACATTGCCAGAATGCACTCCTAATGCAAAACAGAAGGAGTCTTGAGTGAGGACCCTGAAAGTATCTGTTCAGAAGCCAGAGAGAGTCAGGAACTGAAGGCAAATACCCTGAGTATGTTAACATTTCATTTAGTCTCTTTCAATGGCCACCTCAGTGACGTGGTCAGGAGGGCCACTTTCTAGGGACTGCAGTTGGATTTAGGGTTATCATTCCAGTCTGCACTGATGAGCTAGAAGAAGCCTGGAGGGAAAACAGATGTAAGAAAGAAATTCTTGGCGTTGGAGATTTCAGGCTTATGTATGTGAAGGAAGTTACTGTGAGATTTTGTTTTCCTCTGAGGGGACACATATGTGACACATATTGTGTCCCAAGTATATGTGTAATAAATGGAGGAAAACACCACGAGCCTTTAAAACAAACAGAGAAGAACCCAAGTCCCTGACGTGACTCAGTGCATGTGGCTGTCTGTAAACAGTTCATTACAGTTGTCCTTCAAAGCAATTCCCAGGCTGTGACTGCAAACAATTTGGAAACAGATTACCAAGTGAGAAGAAATAAAGGGTTTGGCATCCAAAAGTGACAGAAATCCCTTAGAGCTTGATCTGGAATGGAGGAAATACTTAGGAATGTCTCCAGGTCGGACCACATCGAACAGGACTTGGGATTAGCAGCAAGAACCTCACCTGCACTGCCGTCAGTTCTCCAGCTGTAACTCCCCCATGCCATTGCTCTGGCACTGCTCCCCTCTGGGGGTTCCTGTCGTGAGACATGGGCCTGGGATTACAGCTGTCCTGGGAAATGCAGGGATAATGACACTCATTTGTAAGCACTGTAATTGTACAGTTGTTGGATCTCAAAATGAGAAGCAGCACAAAACCTCTGTTTAACCAGAATTAGTTCCTGTACATGAAACGGAGACTTCACTTGATTAAGTCTGCTTCCTGCCTTTCATTAGCAAATAAAAGCTTCTTTGTGTGCTGGGGAGTGGGACAGTGAGGTAGAGAGGGAGATATCAGAGGCTGCTGTTCTGTGCTGGGTAGCTTTCTGGATCAGCCCTCAGAAAGCAGCCAGGACATTGGGAGTGCTGCGGGGGAACTCAGACACAGATCGGGACTGGCAGGTTTGTGCTTCAGGCTCCATGAGAAGGGTTAGTCAGAAACTATTTTTGTTTAAAGCATTTCTCACTTTCTGCATTATTCAAGACTTGAGGCCTTTTGCAGAGTCCCTCTGGCATCCCCTGCTGCAAACAGAGGCCCATCTGTGACCTGGCTGCTGCCCGCTACCCACAGCCAGGGAACCTTTAGTCCTCCCCCAGCTACAAAGGGAGCTGCAAAATCCACAAGAGGCCTTGGTGCTGAGGAGTCCTGAGCTCAGGGACAGGGAAGATTTGCTCCAGACTTTTAACCACTGCCTTGTGAGGACACCAACATTTGCATGCATCTTAACACCTTTGTATTCTAGATAGAGTTGAATCCAACTTCATAGCAAAGTTACACCTGGCAGATGCAATCTGAGGTTAGACCAGGATAGTGGCTTCTGTTTATTTTTCCCACTCTTTGCTCAGGAAAAGGCCATATACGAGAAGTCTCGCACCCATCTTAGACTCTGTCACTGATCTCAGAAGAACCATGTGCCTGTTAAGCTATGCAGACTGTGTGTTTAACCTCCTAGCAGGCACGGGTCTCCATTTATTGTCACGGAAAGCTCAAGGCTGATTTCTGTCAGGCAATCAAGGAAAGCAACAATTTCTCAGACATTTCTGGTGCCCTGTATGGATGGTGCAGGACACAAAGTGAGAATTGTGCCAGAGCCAGCTGCCAGACAGGAATATTGCTGTTCTTGGTGTGGCGTCCTTAGGACAGAAAGCCTTGGGCAGTCCTGCTGGATAGGCAGACAGCAAAAAGGTGTTGGGTTTATTGGATTCTGGGAATTTGAAACTCTGATACTGATGTAGAGGTCACACAAAACATTCACAGCACCAGTGAAGCTCTGTGAAGATACCTGATGGAAATGAAAAGAGCACTCTTAGACTTTCCCTTCTCTAAACCCTCAGTGCCCATGCCTGAATGCCATGGGCAGGAAGGAAAACTGAAGCAAGGAAACGCTGAGTGGCTCTTGAAAGCTATGAGATCCTTTCTGAACGTTGCTGTTCTTTGGCAAAATGTTCTCACACTGTGCTTTGGTGGCTGAGATTGCTTTGCTTGATGCTTAACCCTGGCTGTCTGTGATCTGAAACCCCTTGTGGGGTGAAGAGGATCAGAAACATGACTATAAAGGCAGTGTTAAAAGGGATCTTTTAAAACAGCAAACAGAAAAGAATGGAATCTTGCACTGAATCATTTCCTGCAGAAAGTGATGTACAGAAGTCTCTTGACTTTGCCATGAGTCACAGCCTCTCAGCCATACCCTGACCAGGAGAAGGGGAGGGCTGACCTCACAGCTATCACTCTCAGTTCAAGATGATCAACCACTTCTTTAAAGTCTTCTGGAGATGACTCATCCCTCTCTTCACTCTACAGCCTTCAAGCAAAAACCCATGGTCTGGCAGGAGAGTGATGGAAGGTGTCTACCACGGACCATCAGGCTTTAGCTTCAGATGAAAGACCTGTTGAGTCACCTGTTGAGTTGTGAGCATGACAAGCCCTTCTCCCCATTACTTTGTAGACAAAAGCAGGAAAAGAAGGCATTTTTTTGACTGGAAACAAGTTTGATTTTTACAACTCAAAATTGTGACAATTGCAAAAATCTTTCCCCCCCATGAGCTGTTAATCCTCCATCAGAACATAGAATCATAGAATCAGCCAGGTTGGAAGAGACCTCTAAGCTTATCCAGTCCAACCTATCACCCAGCCCTATCCAATCAACTAGAGCATGGCACTAAGTGCCCCATCCAGCCTTTTCTTGAACACCTCCAGGGATGGCAACTCCACCACCTCCCTGGGCAGCCCATTCCAATGCCAATCTCTCTCTGGGAAGAACTTCCTCCTAACATCCAACCTATACCTCCCCCGGCACAACTTGAGACTGTGTCCCCTTGTTCCATTGCTGGTAGCCTGGGAGAAGAGACCAACCCCACCTGGCTACAACCTCCCTTCAGGTAGTTGTAGACAGCAGTGAGGTCTGCCCTGAGCCTTCTCTTCTCCAGGCTAAACACCCCCAGCTCCCTCAGCCTCTTCTCACAGAGCTGTGCTCCAGGCCACTCACAAGCTTCATTGCCCTTCTCTGGACATGTTCCAGTACCTCAACATCTCTCTTGAATTGAGGGTCCCAGAACTGGGCACAGTCAGGTGTGACCTGACCAGTGCTGAGTACAGGGGAAGAATAACCTCCCTTGTCCTGCAGGCCACACTGTTCCTGGGAGGATGTTGAAGATGTGTGGGGCTGACTGAGGTTGAAGAGTCCAGCTGAAAGTTTTGGCAGGGCTAATGGAGTGTGCAGTGAAAGACTGGATTAGGACTGAGACCTGGAACAAAGCAGCCTGAGATCATCCGTTGGAAGATCTTGAATTAACCTGTGATAAGCAGCTTCCTGTGGAGTACAAGCTGCCAGTTTGACCTCCTCTTCTGGGTGGGTGAGCTGGCACACTGACAGGGTAGATGTCAACAAAGCTCTGGAACCCTGCAGAAAGAAACTGATGTGGAGGATCCTGCAGTGCTTGGAGTCATAGCCCACAGAAACTGCTCCCTGCTGGGTGGAAACAGAAGCATTTTGGAGCAGCAGCATGATGCTGCATAGGTGATGACAGCCCGAGTTGCACAGCATTATCTGTCACATGAATATTATCATTGCAGCAGCAGACGAAGAGCTAGCAACCCATAACCAGAAGGGACTCACTGTTCCTGAAGTGAAAATTGCTATGCAGTCACAGGTATTATCAGAGACAGCATTTGCAGTAGTGAAAAGGCAGGTCAGATGGTGAGCAGGTAAAACTCTTGGATTTTTAGGGGTCAGCTAAAGGAATATGAACTAAAGAAGATGGAGGTAAATAACTGGAAAAGATTTGGATGTGCTAACAGCTGGGACAAGTGCTTGTTATTGTGTGGAGTGTATTCCGTGCTTTTAAACCCTGGAGTTAGTTCACTGAAAGGTCAAGGATTGAATCAGTGAGAGAGAATATAAGGACGTCTCCAGGGAATGAGAAACTCTCAACAGAACACGCCTAGAGCTGAGAAAGCCCCACTGCCCAAAGCCACAGCTCAAAGACCCTGCCCCTCTGCTGAGGCAGATGAGTTGGGATTCTGCTGCTGATGTCAGGTGCTGATGAGTGTGCTCACCTAGAATTTTATTTGCTATAGCAGGAGAGAAAAATGGAATATTTAGCTTCTGCTAAAAGAGGTAAATTAAAAGTGAATAATCTCCATTGTGATTGCTGATCTGAGAAGAAGTGAAGGAGTGTGTGCTGTTGAGGGCGATGTGACTTGATCTCTGCTGCATCAAGCTGCGTGTTCAGCACTGCCATACCTGCAGCCAAGCACCAGGACCACTGTAGGAACTTTCCTTCTCCCAGAAATGAAAGCTTGAGAGACTTCCTGTGGTTCTCAGGGGTACATGCTTCACAAGCTGGGGTATGTAAGGTTTCAAGGAGCTGCAGAGTTGTCCATTCTTGCTCTGTAAGTGCCTCAAGAGCTGGCACAAAAGTAGGTAGAGTCCCAAATGCATGCAGCCTGAGCGTGGTGTGCAGGGTGACTGTTAGAGGAATGAAGGTTGATTTGTGTCTGGGTGCTGTTCCACATCTCGCTGAGTGGTGCGTGCAGGCATCCCTCTAGCAGTGTGTGGTTGAACAGGGGTGCAGGTAAACACTGCAGTGTGTCACACAGCCCACAGCAGACTCAGCCAGGGAGCTCTACAAGAGTCAGCATCCAGAAGCCAGGGAACAGAGGGAAGCTGTGCTGTGTGGTGTTCTCTGGGCCTTGTTTCCCTGCAGCGAGGGTGACTGAGGTTCAGTTATTCACGTCCTGGCTAACAAGTACTGGAAGGCAACCATTGTGAGAGCAGCTGGTAGCAGATGTTCAAATGTCAGCCAGATGTTCTGGGCTTTACATCTCTGAAGGAAGCAAGGAGAGAAGGAGCTTGTGTGTGCAGGCAGGGACCTGCAGCAGGGAGTGTGAGTTAGCCAGGGCTGCTGTGCAGCTCCTCCTTGGTGCTGGCGCTGCTGGTCTGAGCACTCCAACAGGCTGTGAGAGGCAGGAGTGCATTTTCTTTCTCTTCTGTGTTGTTAATTATTAGGGTTTAGCACAGCTGAATAGGAAAGAAGGTTAGTTGCCAAAAACGGATTTGCAGGAGCCCCTAGGAGGCATTCAGGCACACCCCACAAGGAAGAAAGAGGGAAGCGATAGATGTGAATGGGCTAGGGAAGGTTGAATGACTTCCCTCCCAAACTCCACAGGGAACAGTGTTAGTGTCTGGGAGGACACCGTGGGAGGAGAGCTAGCATTTATTCAGGGAAGATTCACTTACCATAAACAAATACAAATAAGTAAGTAGGCTAAATTAGTAATGAACTTTTCAGCCAGCTCCAATGCTAAGTAAACCTACTGAATTGGAATGAAAGTACTAAAGCTTGTTTGAACTGCAGCTAGAAACCCAAGGAGAAATAACTGTGTGGCACTTAAATTAGCACTAGCTATAAAATATAAATATATGATATAAAATATAGATTATTTTTCTCCCCCCTCTTTTTTTTTTTTACCTCCTGAGATGCTGAAGATTCATCTGTTCCCTGGGTTTGGAAGGCTTGAGCTAGACCCTCTTCAGTGCTGCACAGTGACATAGATCACTGAAGGCTTATAAAATTCATTGATGTATGTTTTTGGACAGTAACTGTATTTGTAGAGGCTCTCAGGAGGGCACATTTATAGTGATATGAAAGTGTTTTAAATGCACATAGCTACCTCCAGATAAAGCATTTTTATAGGATTTTCCACACTACGGCGGGGGTTGCACCACTTTAATTATACAACTCAGGCTGAATTGGTAGAACTTATATGTGAAGATAAGCCCTTTAGCAAGGCAGACTCCTGCACTGGAACTTAAAAGAAAATCATTTTCTTCTTGTGAGTTCCCCCGAGAACAGCTGGGAAAATCAATAGCAGCTCCACCAGGCAAGAGAGGCTCTGCTTTATAGCCAGCCCAGGGAGTGCTGTGCTGCAAATGCTCCTGCTCTGGTCACAGCATAGCTGCGGTGCCCCACCCCTGGGTGGCATCAGGCTGCCGAGGGACCACAAGTACGAATCAGCCTCTCATGGCTGCTTTAGACCACTTGTTCAACTATGCACAGCTGCACCAGAGCTGCAAACTCTTTAGAGCAGCTTGAATGAAACCGTGCTTGATGCAAAGAAAATGAATGTGTAAATGGAGCTCTTGAAAGGGGCTAAAGGGGCTCGGGGATATTTCCTCTGGAGAAAGTGCAGCTGCCCCTTCATTGTAGGCAAAAGCCCTGGGTGATGTGATGGGACCAGCTTTGGAACTTCATGGGCTAGTCCTGGCTGATGGATTGGGTTTGACCAGCAATGGCGGTGGTTTGACATCTGTTTTTTTGACTAACCTAGAGAATCCAAAATGCCCTATGGGATTAAAAGTATTTTGGAGGTAAAGTGGCAGCTGGAAATTGATTGTCTTGATGTGCAGATTGGCTATTACATGCCTCTGAGATGTGGGGCAGCATGCTGTTAATGACAGGGAAAAGAGCTACCAGGAGCTAAGATTTACTAGTTTGCCTCATAAAAACAGGATTATCTCCATCCCTGAGTTCTGTAAAGCAACTCTTAGAGGCGGAATGCATCTGTAGTCTCTGGCTGTGCTACACAACAAACAGAATATGAGAATGTAGGAGAAGAAACTAATAAAGTGTGTATTCTCCCAATGTGAACAGAAAATGAGAAAAGAAGAGCTTTTTGCTTTATTATAATAGCATGGAGCAGGGAGAAATAAAGGCTCTGCATATGGAATAGAGTTAGGAGGATAATCAGCTCAGACCTCCTATGATCCTACAATAGAGGCACCGACACTGGAGGCAAGCAGGGAGAGTTAATAAATTAGAGTGCAACTAAAATAGATTCATGGTCATTTAACAATGTGTCAGGGCTCCTAGAGAAATGAGTATAATGTATTTAAGTCTAATGTACAAATAACTTCAAACAGAAAAGAATGAGGGAAGGAGAAAATGGGAGATTTATTGTAGCAAGCAGCTGAGGTCAACTTGCTTTCAGGGAACAGGAGGAGAAAATGGCACAAGTGAGTGGCTGCAACACTTCCTTCTTCCCTCAGCAGGGAGTAAAACAGTAAGAAAAGATCTAAATACCCTCCCAGTGAATTATTCAGCGGAGTGGCTGAATGTGATTTCTCCTTTCTCCCCTGGGATTTTCCTGGAGCAGTCATCTGCCCCATGTCATGAGAACCAGCCCCTTCTGAGTATCAGCTCTGTGACTTGGCTGCCCAGCAAACATTCACATGGGTTTGGGTATTTTGGGGGTTGGGTTTGGGTTTTCTTTTGGGGCTTTTTGTGCCTTTTTTGTTTGTCTGTGTGGGGTTTTGCTTGTTTGTTTCCCCCCGGGATTAAGATAGTCATTAATTCCAACATTTAATGTGTTTACTGTGGTGGTGCTCACACTTCTTTCACCTTCGTTTTTTGTGGCTTGTTTAGCACTAATGTCAATGCTGTTTGCAGGCTCTCAGATAGCAGGGGTGATTTACAAATACTTTATGCAGTCAGGACATATTTATGCAGGAGAGCCAAATGGTTTTGTTATTTCCAACCATTAGAGAGACAAAAAGGACTGAACTTCTGCTCAAGAAGGGCTGCTTTGGGCTGTTACCCTAACAAATACAGTATTGCTAGATAAAAATAGACAAGAACTTTGAGCTTCAGGCTTTGTCTACTTCAGAGCTACCTTAGAAAAATGAAAAAGTCAGGACTTGCCTCTTCTGAAGTTGATATAAATCTCTACTGATGTCAGTAGTGCAGGTGTGAGGCTTGGGCAGAATTATAACATGAGAGAAATATTCTTGTTCTTTGCTTTATGAATCGAATGTTTGATTTAAAGTTTGTAAATGTACTTTAGAAATCTCTGGCTTAAATCTCTTATTTGAGGAAATAAGGTATCTTAGGCTCTTATTATTGAGCTAAGTCTGAAAATAAGTGTAAAAGAGAAACAGATGCAGGCAAATGTAAGCCTTGATGCTGCCGTAAGATCTCAGCAAGTGGGCTGAGATCCCTCAGCCAGCCACCAGCCTCTGTACACTGAGATCCACCTGTGTAAATCCAACAGCAGGATCAGTTTTGCTGTGAAAGTACAACAACAAAAGATAAAAAACCAACCCAACCCACTCGGATTACATTCTCATTGATGCTGAGAATCTGCTTCTCTGCCTGAGAGGAGCAAGAGTGCCCGTGATGGCAGGGCACGCCTCTGTTGAGCTCACTGCAGCAATTTGAGCTTAAAAATAATTACCTTTGTAGTTAAGCTCTAAGTGTAACTGTTTGAGAGATTTAGTAGGGGAGGATTTTGTCTTGGTTTACTGTTAGTCTATCCAGATGTGTGTTCCTGGATGCGTGTGCCAGGCACAGGCTTTCTCTCTGTAAATCCTGGGAGGTTTCCACCTTGCGAAGAGCTCCTCAGTGTCACAGTGCCTGGGAGAATCTGCAGTACTGCTCACTGCAATAGGGCAGAATGAATATGCTCTCAATTATAAAATTATCCCTCTCTCAGTTCGTGCCATTTGCAGTCCTTCACTGCAGCAGGGCTTCATCAGGATGCAGAACATGTTTACAGAGCCCTTTCGTCTCCTGCTCCATCATTTTTGAAACCGCAGCAGACCTTCGCAGTAGCTCTGCTGGGTTTATTTGTTTGTTTACCTTCAAATTATCCTCCTTGTTCTCCATACTCTGAGGTCAGCAGATGACCAACAGATCTGACCAATATATCCCTCTGTATGACAAAAGAAGCTTGGGTCACCCAGTGAGCCATGAACTCCTATTTCTATTTCACCGGGGTTGTACGGCAGCGATCTGCACACCACCACTCATCCACCATATTGATGAGATTAGCTGGTAATTAAAAACCCGGCCAAGCCAGGCAGGGGAAGATGACTCAATTAGCAGAATGTCACCGAATCTAATTTACTTTGCTTATCACAGATTTATTCTCTAATGAATTAGAAAAGAAGAGCAGGACACCTTCAGAGGGAGATCTGGGGGCTTAACGGCTTAAGCGCTTCCTAACCCCTGTATGCTCGGTGTGGCTTGCAGGAGGGAGCTGATGCTGCTCATCAAGGGGGAAGTTTGGTTCCCAGTAAGGGACTACATCGACAGAAGTCTTGCTGTTGGCTATTTCATGTGGCAGACACAGGTTAGGGCCAACTTTCCTTTGCTCATAAACCTTTTCAGCTGACAGTAGCAGGGACTGCGCTCAGTGAGTGGTTGGTCTCAGAGGCAGTGGCACTGACAGTGAATGTGATCGTTGGCCAACCAAAGTAGGAGGGATTCCCTGGAAAAAAAAAGCATGTCAGAAATAGACATTTTCCATGGTAATGACTATTTTAAGGCACTTCTCAATGTTTTTCTCATTTTGGATGTGATGTTTGGATGATTAACAATTAGAAAAGAGTATTTTACCAAAGCCCTTTGGAAATGCTTTTAAGAGACTATTGGGCAGACGTACAGCTGAATCTACTGTGTAAAGTGGAGACCATAAACCATTATCTCTTCTACGCTCTTCATAGCAGATTACATAGCATATTATGGTTGATGTAAGTGAGGATATTACCGAACCCTGAGCTTTTAATCTGATCTGCCTGACAAAGCTCACATGGCTTGGTGGGTCTTGCTGAGCTCACAGGGACTGTAGGGGGTCTGTACATGCTGGTCACGCAATGGGATCAGGACTAGAGGCTGTGAGTTTACTTTCAGTGGAGCTTGTGTAACACTGATCACTATCTGACCTTTTTAGCCTGGGAAGATGATTTCTGGCTTGGTAAAGGGATAGAATAGAATAGAATAGAATAGAATAGAATAGAATAGAATAGAATAGAATAGAATAGAATAGAATAGAATAGAATAGAATAGAATAGAATAGAATAGAATAGAATAGAATAGAATAGAATAGAATAGAATAGGCCAGGCTGGAAGAGACCTCCAAGCTCATCCGGTCCAACTGATCACCCAGCCCTATCCAATGGCACTAAATGTTCCATCCAGTCTTTTCTTGAATACCTCCAGGTATGGTGACTCCATCACCTCCCTGGGCAGTCCATTCCAATGCCAGTCACTCTCTCTGTGAAGAACTTCTTCTTAATATCCAGCCTATACCTCCCCTGGCACAACTTGAGACTGTGTCCCCTTGTTCTGTTGCTGGTTGCCTGGGAGAAGAGACTAACCCCACGTGGCTACAACTTCCCTTCAGGTAGTTGTAGACAGCAGTGAGGTCCCGCCAAGCCTCCTCCTCTCCAGGCTAAACAACCCCAGCTCCTTCAGCCTCTCCTCATAGGGCTTTTGCTCCAGGCCCCTCACCAGCTTTGTCAGAGCAAACCACCTCATTCTGATAACTTTGTTCAAGTAATGATAAATGTAACAGAAAATATGACGCTTTTAAAGCTTCCAAAGATGTTAGAGAATCTCTCTCTAGAGACTTAATCCATGCTGGCATCTCTAACTGCCCAGTGAACTGTTTTGGAAACTGTAAAGAAATTAATGCTTCTCTGCAAATCTGTGTGGATACGCTGATTGCAGGAGGGAGGGAAGGGTGGGAAATAAAAATGGATGGGATGGAAAGTCTTCTCTATTTCTGTCCTAAATCCATTCCCAAGATATGAGAAATGTTGGTTCAGTGAGCCCATAACTGTCGCTAAAACTCATTGCTTTAACTAAATTTATAGTGCAGCTTTCACACAGAAGAAACAAATACTCAGATGTGGGTTACTGTTCAGAGATGGACACAAGCATTTTGCAGTTTTAACTGTTGCACATTAAGTACTCTTTTTTACTGTTTTCAGTTCCTTTTCCCTTATTTCTTTCCCCAGTAGTTCTCTGTATCACTGAAAGCAATTTCTCTGACAATGTGCAGTCATTAGAGAGCTGCTTCTCTACCCCATCTCCGTTGCAACAAGCTGTTGTGCAGAGATTTGGCCCTTGCCAAAGAGATACGAGTGAATGAAAGTGGTGATGAAAAATGGGAAAGTCCTCAAGGATCCAAGGATGAGAATCTTAACCTTGATGCTGTGAAAGAGAGAGAATAAGAGGAGAGAAGTTGAAGGATGTCATCAGCAAAGGTCATAATGGAAAAGATGAGGCTGGACAGGAAATGCAAGGAAGCCTGCAGGTGCCATGGTTGGGTGTTGCAGGTGATGAACAGAGTTCTGTATCATTATAGGAAGGTTTAAATGAGTGAAAATGTGCCAGTTTAGAACAAAAGAAAGATGTGAGTCCAAGACAGGGGTATAAGAGGAACTGGTGCTTTTACACCCTGTAAATCTCAGGGATGGGATAGATCAAAGGGGAGTGGATCCTAAGATTAAGACTATTGAGTGGAGCCTCTCCCTTGAGGCACGCTGTTGGTTAGAGTCAGTGCAGGCATCACTGTTATGCTCAGAAGCAGCAGCATGAAAAAGGACTGTTCCAACAGTTCCCAAGGCAGTGATACAGAATCCCTTTTCCCTGTGGGGTCTCAAAGTGCTTTATAAATCTCAGACACCAGAGAAACCAAATGTTTATTTTTAGTGATATCAATAGAAAATGCAATGGCTAAAAGGAACTTAGGCCTCTCAGGTTCCTGTGTAAACCAGAGATGGTCCAATGCTCTGATGATTTGGCAGGGTCTTTTTTTAGATTGCCATCATCCATGCACGACTCTCCCTTAACTCCTTCAGGGACTGCATCCCTGGTCCTTCTCTGCAGCAAGGCAGCCATGGTTCATTTAGCTAGAGAGAATTTGGAGGCAAGCAGAGGCTGTGTGGATAATAAGGCACAGGAGGGCCTTTTACTGCTTTAGCGGGAGCTGGAGATGAGCACAGCAAGGAATGGTTTCATTCACACCTAACAAGCTAGAAACCATCAGGTGCCACTTTTAATTCTCCACTCATCCATTAGAAAGAGGCAGAGAAGCTCAGAGCCCTATCCAGCATCACTGAGTGCATTGCCCCTCTCCACGCTCCCAGCCAGCTGTCCTGCACTGATTGGAGTCCACAGCTTTGTACAGGAGGCAGTAATTACCAGCACTGCACATCATGTGAGTGCTGGATAGTGGTGTGAGGGGATGAGGGGTCCAAGAGCCCTGAGGAGGAATATCTCTGTCTGCTTCTCGGAGTTTCATCCTGGCAAAGCATGGCTGTAAAGGAAGAAGAGTAGAGTGAGGGGAATGGGAGTGGAGTGCACAGCTGAGGGGAAGCAGTTATTAAAAGAGAAGAGTTTCTGCCTCCTGTGAGAACAGGAGTAGAAAAGTTGAGATTTTGTTTCTGTGGAGCTGAGGCTGCTTGCTTTTCCCTGTGTTTACCTATGCCCTGCTCAGCAGCATGTCTGCCTGCCTGCAGATTGCATTTCAGCACTGAGTTTGCTCCTCTTCAAAATATTCCTTGGCATCTTGCTGCCCAGCCATAGTGCTGCTCCTTGCACCTTTGCATGACTGTGTTTGACTCTTGACAATTGTGGGAGGAGGCATGCAGGGCTGGCCAGTGCCTCTGCCCTGGCTTGGGGCTCACCCATTGCCTGGCTCCAAATGGCTGTCCAGGTGCCAAAAGTGCTTGGACAGGGAGAGGGAACGAGAGGTTCTCTCAGCACAGGGATGTGCTATGCCAAAACCAACACATCAAGTAGTAAGGCACCAAGAAATTTTAACATGACTTAATAAAAACACAAAGATGCAGCCTCTGCTGCAGTCAAGGAAACCATCCTGCAGTTCTGGGGAAAATGAGAGCCCTGGAGCAGCCCTGGAGCTGTGGAAAGTGGGCACAACCAGGGAACAGCAGAGACAAAAGTGAGAAGAAAATGGAGCTGGGACACCTGAAGGTCCTTTTCCCAGCTGCTCAGCTGCTTCTGTGGGCTGGAACCCAAACGCAGGAGGCAGTCTGTCCCTCCTGCCATGGCAAACTGCAGCTTAGTGAGGTACATCCCGCATGGAGCCAGCCTTGTGAGGAAGGTGTTCAAGCACCTGGAAAAAAAAAAATGTTTAGAGAACCAACACACCCAACACAAACCCAGTAAGCCCCACCACCCAAAAGTTGCTCTTAAGAGACATGGAGAGAGTTAATCTTGGTCTTGAGTAGAACAAGGTCGTGAATCCTTTAACAATGGTCTCTGTGTTAGCCAAATAACATTTCAGTCTTTGACCCAGCCTCTCAAGGCCTTCTGCAGATGAATACCAACGACCCAGGCCTTCATTATCCCATCATTACACAAATCCTGCTGTTAATTTATGTGTAGGAAATAACTAGCAGCTACATAAGGCTCTGTCAACTGCATAATTGCCGCATGCATTATAAACCAGCAGCAAATGCTGTCTGTGAATACAAACCATCTCTGCTCATTAGAAACCTGCAAGAATTAATTAAGTGGGGTGTGAGTCCGCCACTTGTAGCCATAGGGATTGCCAGTGTGGCTCAAGATCCAGTTATCTTGGTCTGTCCAGTCACTTTGTTGGAGATGCCAGAAGAATCAAGGTCAGATTCTGCCTTAAACCAAAACCAGTGGAGGCAAAATTAGGTACTAGAATGAGGGGCAGGCAGATACCATCCGTGCCAGCACCTGCAGGAGAAATTCTTCTGCTCAGGTTGAGGCTCCTTTCTAAGCTCATTGTTTTACAAGCCAAAGCAAAGCTGTTGGGCGGGGAAGGCTGCCACCTGCGTTTAACTTGTGCTCTGGACTCCCGATCCATGGAGTGGTCACATCTGCTCTGCAGAGGTCTGCATCCCTGAACAGTGTCTTCTGGCATTGCTCCGGCTCTGTGTGAAAGCCTGGTAGCTGCTCCCTCCCTGCAGGGATGTGAAGAGACTGTGTCCAGCCTGCTGTGGGACCTTCCCATCTTTTCTATCAGCTTTTGGGATGCAGGTCCAGGTGAAACATTTCAAACAAATTAAGTGATCCTATTTTTTAAATTAAAAACTGAAAGGATTGGGGAATTTTCTGCAGTGACATTTGTATACCAAGATGAATTTCCTAGTGTGGTGCTAGAAAATTCCCAAGTTCCTGTTTGCTTATGTGTGAGGAAAATGTGCTCTGCTAGACTGACTGTAGCAATCACTTCAATTACTCATATACCCATTAGGAGCAAACCTTTCTGTTCTGCTTTGGGCCCGTGTTTGTTTAGTGCCACCTGATAATAACTTCCTGCTGAATGCTGGCCTCTGATTTTGTGGATGGATCTTGAATGTCACCGGTGCTTGTATTTCTGCACTGCCTTCAGGGCAGCAGGCATGGAGTGGATGGGTGCAGCTTTTCAGCTCAGCTTACTGTGAGAAGTGCAACTGGGCTTGACTCAGCCTATGATGTATTTAGTACTAGGTGGAAAATACACATCAAAAAGAAGAAGACCTCTGCTGGTGGGAAGCGCTAGCCAGGAGCAGTGGGTGAGAGAGCAGTGGGTGAGAGATTTCAGGCGAGCCCTGGTCAGCAGTCAGCCACCTTCTGCTGCTGTGATTCTGTGACTGCAATGCTGAGCTCCTAACAAAGCACTGCAACAGCAAACCTCCTCAGAGTGGATTTTGGCACCGAGTTAGGAAAAGCTGCATTTCCCAGGAAGGAGCCTGCTTATTCTGCTCAAGTCGATGGAGTTATTTTGAGTTTCTTGCTGCTATTTTAAGCAAATGGTGTGTTTTGAAGAACACAGAATTTAAAACAGGGAATGCTGCTGATCCTTGACATTTGCCTGGTGGACACACATAAATGATATCTATTAGGTCATGTCTGAATTGCAGACATGTTCCTGTGCCTGTTTTTCCCCTGGGAAAGGCTGCTTTTGCTTTCCTGCTGGTGGAGCTTGTGGGAGCTGAGGTGCCTCCTCTTCCAGAGGAAGCCTTCAAAGTACTCCAGAAAGGCTTAAATTAGCTGACTGTTGAAGCAACCTCAAAGGACCAGAGGTAATCAAGTCCATCAGACAGGGACATGTTCAGTTTGCCTGCTTCTTTCCCTAATGGGAATACAAAGTGTCCTCCTCAGAGTGAGAGGCATGCATGAAGGCTGATGAAATCTGATTTGACCGAAAAGACAAAGCACAGATGAAATGTGTAGATTGCTGATGTGAGAAGCATCTCCCTTTCTTAAGGATCTCTGTTTTTCAGGAGGTGCATTTATTAAAGGTATGGGCTGGGAGCTTGTACCCGTGTAGGTACTCGTGGTTCTCTCTGATGTGCTCTCTTTGGCTGTCCTCAGTCAAAATATCTGCTGTCCTTGTAAATTGTCTTCTCATTTATTTGCATTCAGTTTGCTTCCTAGAAGTTCCTATTAATAGTTAGGGAAGAGTTTCTGATGCCTGCATGCCTTTCTCAGGGGCAAGGCTGGCAGAAATTGTCCGTTTCATCATAGAGCAAGGAATTCAATTTAGTGTAAACCAGAACTTTCACAACAGTGCCTTTGAGTGGTTCATTTTGTCTTACAAACAGAAGGATCTTGCATTGCCTTGGCTTACCATGGTGAAATATTTCCAACAGTTAACATGATGAAGCGTTTCTGTTGTATCATCTCAAGAGTTCTATGGCATAAATTCGCCACTTAATTAGCAAATCTCTGTGCATGCTTCTGGTAAAGAGTGATTACTTTTCCTTTAGAAGTGTTGCCACTTCTCCTGTGGCTTAATTTAGGTTGCTGTGTTAAAAGTTGTGGAGGGCAAGGTGGGAAGAATTTTGCATGAAATTTTGGACTCCTTCTCAGTAATCTCACCTCAGCTACCTCTGATGTATTCAGCATTTCAAAAGGTATTTCAGCTCAGTGAATTTTATACTGCCAATAAAACCTGATGGTGAGCTCACTGAGAAATTCCTGGATCTTGGAAAGCAATTAATGTTTGAAATACACAGTAATCTGTTTACTGCAGCATTTTACACTCCTACAAAATTAGGTCACCCCTCAGTAGCTGGTTGTAAACTACAGTGCAGAAAGATAAACCTGAAGTAGTAAATATTGTATATTGTGGCTTGTTTTAACAGTCTAATTTTCAAAGGGCTACTGGGGAGGAAATGTTTACTGTTTCTAGCTTATTCATGAAAAGCAAACAGTGGAGATACACAGGTGATTAAACTGACCTGTGGGATGTGCTCAACACGTTGATTCTAACAAGGGTTAAACTCTAGCTGCATGTAAATGCTGATAAGCAAGGAGCAGCAGCCTTAATTAAACCCACAAAAGATGTTAGATATTGTTGTACAGGCTTCTGAACTGCTACCACTCCTCACCTAACCGAGCACCTTGAGTCCCTCAGGGCTGAATCCATCTAGAGGACTACTCAGCCATGCTTGGGGAGGGGTTGTGACTGCTGGTGTTATAACTTGGAGCATCTCCGTGGCATGTTGTGTAGCCAGTGTCCTTGACAGCAGCTCGGTGACCTGGGAAACTGAGCATTCCCTGTTGAGAGGCAGGCGCTGGGAAACGTGAAGTAGAAATTGATCCGAAGGGCTGCAGTGGCTGTTCTGGCTGCAGCGTGGTTGTCTGTCGGCACATAAATGCTGTTATGGCTATATCCCTTTGCATTTAATGTCCCCTTTTATGCTGTCAGTAGTCCTCCCTCCATACATCTATTGTCAAGATGTTCTGAGCCCTTTGGCTTGGAGGTGAGGTGTTACATCTTAAAGATGGGCACTCTAGTGGAGAAATGATTCTCAAGAACAGCTCAGATAGGCTGTCAGTGAGAGAAGGTTGTAAATAAATGCCTTTGAAGATTTTTAATGTTCTCAGAAAATGAAATTCTATATTTTATTAGAGGGTGAGGCAATCAGTAGAGGTGCTTGCTGTGACTCTTTGGGTAGTGAGTTTGGAGAGTAGCTGGTGCTTAGCTACTCATCTGCTAAGCTGAGGACATATCCTGCTTCCCTTCAGCTCCTGAACGTTTGCCTTATGGCAGTTATGAGAGTTAAACTGTTAAAATGGCTTGAAGAATCCTTCACATCATTAACTGCACAGTGAGGAAGGTTTGCTTTAGTGGGGGGTGTTGGACTAAATGATCTTTCAGGGTCCCTTCCAACCCCTAACATTCTCTGATCCTGTCTGTACAAGATACTTCATGAAGAGCTTGCAAGTTTGCAGTGGTAACTAAGTAAATCTGTAACTACCTACTCTGCATGGTAGAAACTCAGGCTGAGGAAGGCTGATCTGGTGCTATAAAGCCCGAGGTTGATAATGTGGTAGAGATCATACACACCTCTCTTGAAAATCAGAGTTAAGATATGTTGTTACAGACTAAACTGTGAAGTCTTAACCCAGGAAAGTCACAAACACATGCCCTGGCTTTCTGCTCGTTGACATCGTATTTGTACCAGACTCTGTTGTGCACTGGTGTCAGGGATAGGGGAGGGAGCAGTGAAAGCTGAGAGAAAGGGGTCAGCCCTTGCCTCCTTGCAAAAGGCACTCATAAACAAGTGGTGCCAGCCAGGGCTGCAACAGCCTATTGACAGAAAAAATCCTCTTCCTTTTCTTTCACTGACACTAAAGCATCCTATTCTTCATATTCCTCTCTGGTTAATGACCAGCTAGCAACAACTCTGTCTTCCTCAGCAAGCTCAGGGAGGCTAACCTGAGGCCGACCTTAAATTCATTGACAAGAAGGTACAATTGTATGGGTTTGGGCCAGGACACAAAATACAAACAACGATTTCCTGGTACTGATGGGCAGAGGGCAGAAATCGGAGACCTTTCTTTGACCTCCAGCAAACTCAGCCACAAAAGAAGCCTGTGTGAAAGGGAAAGCAAGGGCTGGGAGAGAGCTGGTAAAATAATCTGTGTTCCCTCTTGTGGCTCACCTAAAAGAAAACCTTTGCCTCTTGAGTGCTCAAATCACATTAAAGAGTCTCTGTTTTATTTATTTTTTTAAGTCATAGTTACCCCCTATATGAAAAGATAAATAAATACGTAACTGTACTGCATGTCACCACCACCCCTGCCACCAATTTGAACAAGGCTGTTCCCTACAGGGGACCAAAGCAATTCCTATGTACTGTCAGTCTGTAAAGAACTTGTTGGCAAAGAAGCTCTGTTCTAATCTTTTAAGGTCATCCAAAGTTCTGGAATTCATACCAGAGACAGGATTTTAGTTGGAATTGAGTGAAAGAGCATCAGTTATAGGGTGTTTTGGCTCTGTTTGGTTTTGGTTTTTTAATACCAATATGGCAATTGATAAGATTTACCAGTTTTAGAGTGGAAGGCTGCCACTAATGGAAGGTTTACCAGTTTTAGAGTGGAAGGCTGCCACATTCATACATGGCCTGGAAAGGAGGACTGATTAATAAATAGTGAGAAGATAATATTTACTGAAACAGAATATTCAGGATAGTAAAAGCTAAAATTGACTACAGAATAAATATGATAAAAAGTGACTGGGTGACAACATGGAACAAAACACTCATTACTGATGCAGCTAGAGCAATACACAAAGGAAAAAATAACCTTAACTATTAATGCACCTTGATGGGCTCTAGATTAGCTGTTTCCACCAAGGAAGGTGCTCTGAAAGTCATTGCAAATATTGCCTTGGAAGCATCATCTAATTCTAGCAGCAGTCAGAAAGGCAAATTGACTCTTAAGAATTATTAGGAAAGGAAGTAAGAACAAAGCAGAAATCATTATGCTGCTTGTCTCTGCTTGTCTCTCTGATTTGGTATGCACATGGAGTCCTCATCTCAAGCCGTAGAAGTAGGACTGGTACAGAGGCAGGGATGAATATTGCTATACAGCTTCCACCTGAGAAAACCACCAGTCTTCAGCCTGGGAAAGAGATCACCAAGGAGAAGATAAAAAGAGCTCCTTAAAATCAGTGGTGGTTTGGAGCAGCTGGACAAGGAATGATTTTCTGTCATTTCGCTGTAAAAGAACAAAGGAGAAAGAAAGAAGCAATGAATTCAAAAGGTGTGAAAAATAAGCCTCTTGTGCCACTTACGTGGGTGATGTGGAGGTCATGGGTGAAAGGTGTGGAGCTGAGCTGTAAGCAGGTTCAGGAAGAAATCAGGCAGCCCTCTGAAGGCTCAGCCCACCTGCTGGTACACATGGAACGACCATTGACCACCTCCCTGAGCCAGGGGCTACCAGAAGCTGGGGAGACCCTAGGGGTAGGACCACTGACTTCTGGTCCCTATTGTGTCAATACATAGGCTCTGGGTGTCAGAAGCAGGACACTGAGCTGCTCAGGATGTTTCTGCTGAAACAGCTGAGCAAGAAAGACAATATTTGTGGGTTGTGATGGAGTTTATCTGCTTTGCACCAGCCAGACATCCTACCTGCCTTTCCTCCTGGAGGATCAGAGTGCTGAGGGACAATAACTGCAAGACCTTTTTGGCCCCCAGTGGGATGCTCACAATGTCTGAAGTCAGAATAAAAGTCTCCAGTGGCTTGTAAGAAAAACATTTTTTGCAAGCTCATCCCTCCAGACTGTATTCTTTCAACAGTTGTAAGCATTACAGAAATCCAGGCCAGTCTGGGTCCAGTTATCTTTTAGCATCACCAAAAAGCAGTTCCCGTTTGAAAAGCTTTGCAAAGCTACTGAAGGTTCTTGCATCTTTAGTTGCTGCTGGCAGTGGCTGTCCTGTGTGCCCAGGCTCGTCTGTCCCAGAACCCTTGACACCCTCCTCTCTAACTTTGTTCTTTTCACTTTGTCTTCTTGACTCCTTGATGTTTTCTGTCACTCGAGACTCATGTGCCTCTTCTAAGCAAAAGTCTTCACTCCTGCACCATCTGTGTACTATGAAGACACTTTGAAAGATGTAGGTATTCCAGGTAAGGACAGGTCTCTTCTGGGGAAGGAATGGAGGAGACAACTCTTCACACAGGTCCCTGGCATAGCCTTCTGGGACAGTTTAGGTGGGGGATTAGACCTACCCCACAGTGCTGCAGAGGGGGATGTTGCTGTAACTCATCTGTGATTCACCAGTGCTCAGAACAGGACTGAGAATCCTCCCTGACCTTGTACAGGGCAAAGAGGCCAAAAGCTGCTGCAGCACCTTCGTTACTGACTCTGCACAGGCACTAGGTCTTGCATTCCTTTTTTGGATATTTTGGGTCTTTCCTCCTAAGTTAAGGAAAGAAATTTCCCTTTGTTTAATAGGACTTTCCAGGCACCTACCCCAGTTCTGGCAATTGTGTATAAAGAGAGATGAATGCATCATAAAATGTCTATGGCTTGAAGAGCCTTTCACATAATTTAAACAGTTTTGCACTTTGAGATCTGTGGATGAAAAAAGCCTGGTGCTGTAGAGAGCAGAGCTAGAGCCAGCACCATCTGGGATAAATCCTGCAGGTTTAGGCAGACCTGAGGTAATTAGTGTTTGCCAGCAGAGGAAGGAGGCAGCAAGCTGCGTAGGGTTCTGAGTTTTATCTGTTCTCTTTCTGCTGTCAGAGGAGGAACTTTCATGCTTAGTTTGTATGAAAAAAAAAAATGTAATGAAACTCTACAGCAAGTAACTTAAAAGCTGAATAACTCATTAGGACTTCTTTCCTCCAATTATCTCCCAATTTTCTTACCCCATCAGGTGCTGGTTAAATCCTCCTGTATTTGGTATGTCCACCTATTATGCTTGGAATCTCTTTGATGCCTTTGAGAGTTATCTTGACTGGTCTCATGATACTGCCTGTGGCTCAGAGTGCAGATTAAAGCATGGAGCTACCTCTGGTCACAGTGTCCTGGCCACAGCTGTGTTGGGTTCAAAGATTACCAATACCAACAGCTTGTTCTCTCCCCCTAAGGTTTGCTGCCCTCTTCAGCTCCGCAGTGATAATTTGCACATGTACATGGAGCAGTAATTACAGCAAAGCTGAGGTTGGAAAGCAGCTCTAGAGACCCCCAGAACTGGCAGGATTGAGGACTGGGTGCAGAGTAATTGGAGCTGGCTGTCATCAACCTAGTGGCACATGTGCTTGGGCTGTGGTGTCCCAGACACTGCTTTTCCCTTCCAGCTGTCTCCACATGAGTTTGCCAGGCTTCTCCCCAGGCTTTGGAGTCCTTGCAGCATTGTCTTGAATGGATGGGCTCATGGCAATTATGAAAATGTGAGTAACTTAGCCTGGTGTTAGCAAGCCACGAAACAGCCAAGCAAGTCAGTGTGTTTCTAAGGCATGGCTCATCAGAGGTGCTGGCCTAGCTCTTGGGAGCAGGGTGTCTGGCTTAATCCAGTCCAGCCTTTGCAGTAGGGCTGATGAGCCTGTGCATCGCTTGTCACTGCTCCCCTGGTGCCAAATCTTGGGACTAGTCTGGATAGGAATGAAGTACACTGTTTACTGCATGTTGTAAATGTGCCTGTGGGTTGTTGTTCCACTTAGGGCTCAGCTCCATGAAGGGATTTGATACTGAGTTCTGTGGGGCCAGCAGGAGTTCTGAGGATCCCATCCTGAGCCTCTTTGGCCAGTATTCAGTATGATTCAGTGGTGTAAATCAGCATTGTTCTCCTTATCTGCAAAAGGGTCTCTTTGGTTTATGCCATCTCAGGAGCTGGCGTGCTGGGTTTATGGGGAAATGCTGATATTTCTTCCTAAAGCCCATGGCAGTGTCCCAGGGTGATCTGTATTCCACTGCAGCACGGAGCTTTCTCAGAATTTGGGAGGCATTTACAGCTCTGCTGCCATGCTGTGACATGATGCATTGCTTTGTAAACAGGGCCTTAAACAACCAGGGTCTTAAATCCATAAACTGACTCGGGCTTGGCAACACTTTGAAAATCTCTTTGCCAGGCAGTATACATTAGAGTATCCTCTGAACAAGCTTCACAAAGATCTGGCTGTCTGAAATGCTCACATTTCTTTTGACACTATACCAAGACATTATCCAGCTACCTAAGGCTTCTTTTTCCCTAAAAAACCCATTAAACTGTAGCTGTTGAATGTGTAAAGTGGCAGCCTAACTTCCTCTGACGGTTTATTCCCTCCAGGATAGCTTCCTTCTCTAAAAAAAACCTTTTCCATCTATTTTGCATTTGGGAATTGCTTGCTAAGTCTGCCCCCCGCCCTAATATCCTCCCTGTGCATCTTGCCATTTGTGCATCTTCTCCTCCCTCTTGGCTCCCTGTTCTCTGCACGGAGCTAAGCAGGGATGGCTGCTGTAGGGACTGATCTGCCTTATGGCATTCACACACACATCTCAATTCAGCTGCTTTCAGCATGGTTTTTTCTCTCTCTTCACTAAGACACAGCAGTATTTTTCTGCAGCTCTGTTTTTTACTGAGGCATCCATACAATGATTCTAATTTATCATTTCACAGCACTTTGTTGCTTTTAAGCAGTAAGTTGTCCAGGAGCACTCGTGTTTGGCCAGCAATGTGACTAGCTTGCAGAGAGCTCTAACTGTTGAGCCTTCTCCAGGCGTGGATCAGTGTGCTTATGTGTGATGCTTTTCAGGTATTTGTAAAGAAAGTAGATTTTTTTTTTTTTTTTTGCCATGTTGCTCTAATTTAAACCAAGTCGCTCCCTTCCCTCCTAGTCTTGTGATTTGGCATGGAAGAGGGAAGGAAAGAATCCCTTTTCTATCCATCTTCCCTTCTGCCTGCTCTCACTGAATGAGACTGCTGGCTGGTCAAAGCCTGAGATGTTACTTAACAGCCAGCAGTAAGTGTGTGATGCACTGCAGCTTTTTCTGGGGAGCCCAGCAGATCTGCAAGGAGCTACCACATACCCCATGGGGATCTCAGTGAGAGTGAAGCAAGGTTCATTTAAAGTGCAGAATAGAAACCCCCAGTTAGATACCTACACATCTTTAATCTCCAGCCTTATTTCCACTGCTGCCTACTGGCCCATCTGTGTGTACCCCCTGCCTCCTCACCAGCCCTTAAAAGCAGGAAAAAAAGAAGAGCAGAGTTCATTGACATGGGTTTGAGTTGTTTTTTGGCTGTGAAATTCCTAGTCCTGTGAAGGTTGCCTTGTTTCAAAGACCCAATGCTGAAAACTGCCATGGGCACAACAGCTCTGAGGTGCACACAACAGTTTTGCTTTCCTGCTGTAGTCACTTTCTAGGTGGTCACAGCAAGTAGTGGTCTTGTGCCCATAAAGTCTGGAAGAAAACAGGAGATTTAGGGAGGCAAAATCCTACTACTGAACTTGAAATTTGTCAAAGATGTATTTTGTCTCACTCTGTCTCTCTCTCTTTATTTTTTTTTTCCCCCCAAAAAAACGAGTCCTAGAGCCTTCAGCAAGTAGTTGAAAAGGACACTGATTTGGCAGATAGCTCCTACCCTCTCCTTAACAGTGAAAATAAAGCACCTTCCTTCTAAGCAGGGCATTCAGTGAAATGTGTTGGAACTATCTGCTGCAGTATGTCCAAAAAATAATAGAAAAGAGCATTTTCTGGATGCACCTGCATGTCATTCAGAATGGAAGCTGTTAATAACCCAATTACTTTACAGCATCCTCTTCAGCTTCAATTTCCATTCTCTTTTATAACAATCTAAGAGGCTGTTGCCAAACTGCCCAGACATCCTTAGTGCTATCTGGTGAATCATAAATCTGCAGACAATGCTCTCCAGAAGTGAACAGACTCAAACGATGTAAAATGAATTCTGGCCTTTTGCACCAACAGCTCTCAGCCTTTTATGTTCTTCCTTAACTGATTTCATGGAGTTGGGGAAGGAGTCATTATTTTGGAATTTTTGTTCTTAGGCTTTGTTTTGCTCTCTATGCACTGAACTTTTAACGTAAAAGAAAAGTGATCTGTGGTGCTGTAGATATTGCAGCTGCTGTACCTAGTGCTTAATGGAAACCTGGAGGGTAATAGCCAGCAAGTACAAAGCACATCTGGAGGAGGGACGATTTGAGTCCCTCCTTGTGGACATAAAGTCAAATCCATCATATGTTGGATGTCATATGCTCAGCAAACAGAGCAAGTCAAGGTCCCAGCCTAGCTGTTGATAAATTAAGATGCCAGTATCATCCCAGGCAATGCTCTTGTTGATTGACTGTAGGATCTCATCTGTGCTTGAGACCACCTGATTGTGAAGGTACATTGGCAGATCGTGATTTGAGGCCAGCACAGTAGTGCCTGTCCTGCTATTTTGTCATCCTTCCTATCAGATCTATCACCCAATACTTCTCTGCACACTGCTGCCGAGTAAGACTTGTCTCAAAGGGGAAAATGATCTTCAATGATTCCTTTTATGCTTGGACTTATGGAGGATGGGTGATTACTGGCCCAGCAATCAATGCTGCCTGTCTGGAAACTGGAGACTTTTCAGAGCTGTGCTTTTGGCCTGCATTACACAAAAGAGCAGCAGGGTGGGAAGGGTGTGCCATTCTTGCTTCTGATTCATTTCTGGGCTTTGATCCATGTGTGCACAGGATGTGATAAATGATCATTGCGAGCCTTTTAACAGAGGAGCAGGTGGTGCTTACTGAGGAGGATATACAGCATGGTGATCAAGAAAGGATAAGGCTTTATGCAAACTGTTTTTCACTTACATGTCCTAAGGTGGGCTCTAAAGAATTCATCATCCATAAAGAGCCTTGATGCAGAGATATGGCTAACCTGGAAGATTTTCATCCCTTCCTCAAGCTGTGCAGTGTGTGCATGAGCATTCTAGCAGCTGTAAGCCTGTGATCCTGCAACTCTTGCTTGCTCCTTAGACTTACAGATCAACAGGTCAACTCTTGCCTGTCTGATTTACAGGGAGTTGAGGTGCAAGCAGACCCTAACTGCAGGTTTTACTTGGAGAGGTTTCCTTCTAACCCTCTGTTGGCGCTGCTGGGTCAGTGTAGCTCAAAAGATGTGGCCACAGTTACTTCTTGAAAATGCCAAGAGACAAAAGCGTGTGAAGCAGGCAGATCTTTCCCCATTGCTGTTCCTGAAAGCATCCAAACCTTAATGCAATAATAAAAAAAGTGGGGAAAAAAAGACTGAAGAGAGAAAACACAATAACAGATTAAAAAAAAAAAACAAAACCAAAACTACATGGAGAAAATCTTTGTAGAAAATCTATACTTAAATTTCCCTGAACAATGTGAGCAAGCCAGCCACCTTCTTCCTGACTCATTATGTCTTATTGAGAAGTGAATTGTGAGGCTTCCTTGTTCAGGCATGATTAAGACTTAGATGTCTCTTGTTGGCTAGATTTCCTATTGAGCCTAACAGAAGCCAAAGAAAATGATGGCACAATTTTATGTGATTAGGACAAATCCCTAAAAATCTGGGCAATTTTCGGTAACTATGTCAAGGCAGTAACTAAAACAGAAATTTTAACGCTTACAAAGCTTCATTGTTGGACCAAACAAATGCTTCCAATTGGTTGAATCAAATTGTGTTTATTCACGTCCCTGTATTTGCTTCAGTTTTGCTTTTTTCCTTTTCTCCTTGCAGACATCTGTTCTTTTTCTGTGGCTGCTTACGTAGCGTTTCTGTGCGCATTTCCAAGAGTGAAAACACGATTCGTTCCTCTTCAAGCACCAGTTACATAGTCTTTTGTCCAATGCCTTTTTTTTTTTTTCTTTTCCTTGTCATTTTCTTCTTTTATTAATTTTGAAGTAAATTCACAGCGACAATTGAAATAATTAGGGTAAGCTGAGAGGATTTACAAGAAAGCTTTGTTTTGGAGATCTTGTCAAACACGATGCGAGTGTTGTATGCATCCCGGAGATGAGTTAGGAGAAAAGCCAAACCAAGTCTGCAGAATGAGGTCTTAAATTGTTCCCTTCTGCAACAACTGCAAATTTTAACAGCTCAAGGGGGAGGGAAAGAAAAAAAAAAAATTCAAACCAGACACTAAAATGAAGGAAAATATAAATAATTTGTAAGTTTGATAATAACCTCTGAAGGCATAAACAGTGCTGAGGAATAGAGAGTCAGTGGAAGTGCAGAGGTGGTGTTTTGCAGCTGGCTAAACCAAGGATTGAGGCACTGTACTGTCAGTCTTGTCTGCTTTGGGATGAGATCACAAGGGCACACACTGTGAGAGCCTCAGGCTGTTGAGTTGTCTCCTTCTATAAAAAGTCTCAATTTTGTTTACTTCTTCATGGGTTTCTGCACCTGACTGAATTTTGCTGGATTTGACTCAAAGTCAGCCTAGGTTTGCAAATAGGCCATCTCCTGTCTGGAGATGATGAGTTCCTGGTGCATGCTTCAGTGTGAAGTATGTTTCCTAATATGTAATTAATAGGTTCTGCATCATGACCTATGTCCATTGCTGGGTGTGCTTTTGCAAAAAATCCCTCTGAGCTTGTTCTTTCTCATGACAAAGTTTAATAAATAAATATTGATGTATTATTGCTACTGTTACAGCCCAAATAGTAACTGGGAAGGCTTTTCTTGAAAAGGAGGTAATTAGAATGGGCTTCTTAAATATGTTATTGTGTGTACAAAGCAATCTGGAATCTAGAGGCACCATGGTCTCCAGGGCAGGTGTTTTGAAATTCTCCCTTGACAGCTGTGTCCTCTGCAGGTGCTGCTGAACCTGCAGCCTGCTGCAGCAGTGACCTTAGCATCGTAATAGTGAAATCTGCAAAGAGGTTGACTTCAGACTGAGGCAGGAGCAGGTACCCTGAGGGAGGCACTTTGTGTGAACAGAAAATCCAAGCCCAGCAGTTGGGTACTGGCTCTGCATGAGGAGTGGCTCATTGTCAAAATCTGAGCTGGGTGTTCCTGGGTGTTTGCTGTTTTACTTGTTGCTTTCAGCTGGTGTTGGTACACGCTCTGCTGCTTCCGAAGCGGCAGAGCAGCTGCTGTGCTGAGACTGCTGCATGTAATTGCTGAGCACAATCATCTCATGGCTTGTTTGGGTTCCCTCTGCTGCTCTTATCCAACTTTCTGTCTCTTGTCTTACCCCTCCTCCATTGTAATGCCTTTAGGACAGGACTATCTTTCGAGCTGTGTGCAGCAACTGAAGTGATAAAGATCCTGGCTGTGCCTAGTGCTTCTAGGAATTACTGCAAAAAAATCCACCCCATAATTATTTATTGATATGGCATGCATCAGCACGAGACATTTCATTGCCTTTAATAGGCTTTGGATCAGTTTCCTTAGTACCTCTGGCCTTTTCCAGTTCCATTATTCATGAAGGAACATGTTCAATTCAGAGTTAGGGCTGCCAATATATCTGGTGTGAGGCTCGATGCTTTGATCCACGCTTACAGAAGTTGTTCCTAAGCTTAGAGCTGCCTCATTTGTGTGAACAAATAGATGGCAGACCCCCTTCTGAGCCTGCTCAGGCTGGTATGGAATAAAGGTAGAGTTCCTCCTCCTACAGTGGATGGCTGTCCCTCTTTTTGCTCTGTGATGATGTGTACTCCTGGAGCTCGTCCACTGCAGTGCTCAGCTTGGGTCTGAAAGGCAGCTTTTGGCCACGGACTGCGAACAGGGCAGTGGAGTTTTAACAGGTCAAAAGGAGGGTCACGCTCTGCTCCATCCCTGTTTTCATTCAGGGACAGTCTTTTTGTCAAGCTTCCATTACCTTTCCTCCAGCTTTTACCTAAAGATAAAAAGAAACGGCTCCTAATTCATTACAGTTCATTAAAATGAAAATAAAATTTATTTTGCATCAAAATGAAAAAAAAAAAAACCTTGTTCATTATTAGCATATAAATGGTATTTTTTTATGTCACTCTGCCACAAAATCACTTACATTTTCAATGATCACAGCACACAAAATTAATTTTTGATAGCCTTTTGTGATTTGGTTGAAAATTCTCATTTCTTTTTGTGCATTAACAGCAAACTGTATCCACTGCTATTCACACCAAATTTTAGATAATGAAGCAATTAAAAATACATAGATTGAAGATCTTATCTCATTTTTCCTCTAGCCTATTTCTGCTTCATTATTCATGAAGGGATATGTTTAATTCAGAGTTAGTAATTGCAGATAAATCTAGTATAAATTGGGCCTTGTATTCTTTTACCCAGTTTCAATTTATTTTAGCAAATAGATCTGTGGGGGGGAAGAAGAGAAGGAAAGACAAAAGGGCAAAACTGACATCTCAGTGTCACCAAACAAAACCTTAGGGCTCTGTTGCTTATGGAGTGCTCGCAGCTCAGGACAAAGTTGATGCAGGGAGGCACCGTGCCTCACATCCGTAGCAAATGGCTGGATTAACTCATGCCGACTTGGAGCGATTTGAGAGACCTCATGACTCAGTGTGGCTCCTGCTGCTTTTATCCACAAAGTCAACAAGGCCAAAATGAGTGAAAATCAGAAGTAGTACAGACATAAAGCCAGAGAGAGAGCAAAGTCAAAATAAGTGTTTTAGGGTAAGTCGAGGAACTTTGACTTGGCCACAAAGTGAGAATGTGTCTGGATCCTGTGCTTCCATGTGTCTGGAGTGAGATGTGTCTGTAGCAACTTGATAAAATGTTCAGATCCTGTACACTTAAGCATCATGGAGCTTCCTCTGGGCTTGGGGTCCAAGGAAACAAAAGCCAGTGTGGCTGGGAGGGGCCTGCCACAGTGCAGCAGGGGCTGCTCTTTGGCCAGATGGCTACTGCCTTCCCCTCCTATACATCTCACACCAGAGGTTGGGTTACAGCTGGGATAATGGTGCTAAGGAAAAAAAAAGCTAACATAAGCAGCAGGAGAGGGCTTGGACCAGGCAGCTGAGATACCTCCAGGGCTGCTGGTGTACTTTTTCCCCAAAGTCCAGCTCACAGAGGGCCATGTGGAGTTCCTGAGCTAAGGTTTGGATGTGCCTGTGGAAATTGCTCTTCGTGGGGGAGGTGCTAAGAAGGTTAGTTATATCCAGGAGTTTTAAGAGTTGGCTGTTGGCTACTGCAGTCCCAGGGTCTTCTTGTGTGCTGTAGGCACACAAGTCCTTAGCAGATGTGACAATGAAGCCCTTGTCCTGAGCCTTCTGCTGAAGACTGGAAAGGGCCTAACTTGGGTGATTTCCCAGCTGTACCTCTGTTGCCATGCACTGCGGGCAGAGATTGTTCTAGCTGCTAAGGACACAGCCCCAAACCTCCCTTTGCAGCAGTGGAACTTTTTGTGCATCTGCCTGAGACCTGAAATAGAGTTTGTGGAGTTAACAATTTGAATTTATTAAACATGATGATCAGCACTTTCTGCTGCAATTATTAATGCAAATATTTCTGCCCAAGTTATTTGATTAACTGAATAACTTGCAAAGTCATGCATGGCCTTTCTTCTGTAGTCCTTGAGTCATAATTCCAATAAGTTAATTAATTGCAATCTTATTTTCTCTCTTAATGGATTCTGATTCATTCTGATGGCTTTGGATGTCTTAAACATTGTGAGTGATTCTCAGCAGAAGTTTCAGGGAGTTTTTGTGTTTTGCAGGACAGAGCCTTTAACAGCTGTCGGTTTTTTTGGTGCAGAGCAGATTTCGAAGCAGCCACCAGCACTAATAGAAGTTCTGCCTTCCACTCCCTGTGCTCCTGCTGTCCCTTCATAGACAAGTATCCCTGTTTTCCTTAGATGACTCCAGCAGACTTGGCTTTCAGAAGTCGCTCTGGATTCAGTTCCTCTGATGAGCAAAAGCAGCTTTCCCTGAGCTGCCTTGGGTGAAAGCCATGTGAAGCATGTGCCGGGAGCCATTTGTCAGGCCACAGCAGAGCATCTAACCTGCCTTTGTCTGCAATGTCACCTGGTGGTGACCTCAAGTGAGTGATTTCTGTTTTGTGTCCGGAATTTGCTGCCAAGTGCACCGATAGTTTTCAGTGCCCACACTGCTTGAGCCCTGCGGTGGGTTCGTGGCACACCGATCAAATGAATATCATGCAAAGGTCTCCCCAGTGCCTGACATCTGCCTGCCTGGACACATGGGCTTAATAAATTCCCTACGAGCAGATTTGCTGGAAGTGCACAGAGAAACATCTTTCAGCAGGCTCTGCTGTTGGAGCCTGCGGTTCTCTGAAGCTGCCCATGGGGTTGGTGCCGCTGGTGGCTGCTCGCTGGGGAGCGCTGCCGAGGCAGCAGTGCAGGCTGCTGTCCTCCTGCCGACACAGACCTCTCCGAGCCGCCCATCGCTTCCCTGCTTCGGCACACTAATTCCTGTGCTTCTACATTTTCTCCCTGCTCTCTTTCCCCCTTACATCCTGTGTTTGGATTTGGTCCTTTATCTTTTTCTGTATCTGTCCAGATTTAGGAGAAAGGAGGAGGCCATCTGGAGATTTTTCCACGAGCTCAGACCCTATTTCCTCCATCTCCTATCCCCTCATTTGTCACACGAGTGTTTCTAATCTCTGCCTTGCCCTCCCATCACCCGTTTCCTCCCTCTCCATTGATCCACTTCCCTCCATCCTTTCACTGTAAGGTAGCACGGAGGAATATGCCACTGAGCTCAGAGCAGTCATCTTCTCACCTTCCGCTGCTGTTGCCAAACAGGTGACAAAATCAGTCCCAGCAGACATCCTTGAGAGAGACCTGGAGGCTGGAGACTAAGAGGCACAGAAAATGAGATAATAATCCATCTCTAATTCAAAACTGGGAAATTCAAATACCCATCAGACACACTAACTGATCACAAGCACGAGATGTTCACAGGCTTAGATCTTGCCGCCTTAGCGTCCTGGTCTTCTGTGAGCAGTCACACAAAGTAAGGCTTGATCAACTTCACTTCATTAGAAACTAATTAGAACTGTCACCCTGAGCTGAAAAGATACCTTTGAAGTACAAATATTCCTTCAGCTTTTCTTAATCAAGGCTTTCCTTTTATGCCCCTCTTTATATGCTAATTCCAGCCGGCACATGGACCAGAAATCCTGGAAGGCTGGGAGGAAAACTCTTCTTGCAGTGTTTCCAACTGGCTACAAACCAAAGGCCCATTGGAAACCTCTCCATTTACAGCACAATGTCCTGGCCAGGAAAATCTGGAGAAGCTGCAACAAAGCATCCAGATGTTTGGATGAATCCCTGAATTGGGGGAAAAAAAAAAAAAAACACACAAAAAAAACCTACATTGGAAGTTTGTTTCTTCTTAATAGAGAGAATAAAACCTTATTACTTATCAATATTTATGAGCTCATGGTGCCTGCGAGGTGGAGAATTAGCTGTGTTGCTAGGCTCACAGGTCTGTGTGCTGGGCTGGCATGGACAGCAGGCAGGTAACTCAGGCAAGGATTTAGCACACGGCTTCCTGCTAGGGAGATTAACAACAGGGATTCATTGGAGAAGTGAATTTAAACCAGGGATGTGAATCTGAGGCTGGGCTGTGTTGTGAGAGGTTCCTGTGGTTTTCAAAGCACACAGGAGAGAGTGGTTGAGGCAGAGAAATTAAATGAAGGAGAAGAGAAAAAATTAGGAGATGTATAGTCCAGATCTTGTTGTTTATGAGGTCAGAGAGACATCCTGATTGAGCAGAAGACCATGAGACTGTGATCACCTATGGTGCTGCCTGATCCCTGCTGTTGCCCAGGCTAGCTACACACTCCTCTGTTTATCCACATCTGTGCAGCTCAGCACAGAGCTGCCTGGGGTGTGTTCTGCCCAAACATTTTTACTGTCCCAAATCAGGCATTTTTTAAGCATTATTTGAGCATATTTCCATAAAACCAAACAGAAATTCTGAGCAGGGATCCCATTACTAGTTTGAGGGGTCAAAATTTCCCACTGCTTTGGACATTAGGCATATGTCTATTTTAACAAGAGTTATACCCTTGTAAGCTGAAGTCTTGTAAAGTCTTTTGCCATGTGTTTTTGTGCCTCTCTATTCCACAAATATTCTAATGGGAAGGCAAATTTTGAATGAAAACTTTTATTCTAGAAGGTAACTTCTGCAAAGGACAGAGATATGTGATGAAAGTAAGGTCATTCCCATCCATTCCACACAGTCCAGGTACTGCTCATGCCAGAAGCAGAGTACAGGAACACCACAGACCCACACAGCTGTTTCCTAATGCCATGCAGGAGCAGCAGGGTCCCACACCACTGCTTCCCTTTTCCTAATGCCATGCAGGAGCAGCAGGGTCCCACACCGCTGCTTCCCTTTTCCTAATGCCATGCAGGAGCACCAGGGTCCCACACTGCTGCTTCCCTCCCCCTCATGCACTGGTGGTCAGGACAAGGAGGTGGCCATGTGTCTCCTGCTCTCCACACTACCCTGAGCTGTAATCAGAAGTGAGGAAGAACATTAGCTCAGAAAGAGACCCAGGCTGGAGTCTTTATTTATACATTTTTAAAAATGCTTGCCATAAATTCACTGCAAAACAACTCAGATCCCTGAAGAGCAGCCATGTGATGTGGCCTTGCTATTTCAGATGTTTTTGTTGTTTGCTCTGCATCTTTATTAACAGCTCTCTGCCAAGGATGCTGCATTAAACATTGATCTACCTTGACAGAGGGAGCAGGGTGTGCATACTGAAGGGCAGGTGTCAGCCCCTTGCTGCCGGCATCCCTCTCTCTCAGATATTTAACTGTTTCTTAGGCTCCCAAGAAGGACATCTGGGAAGCCCACTGGTGCTGAGATGGCACAGAATTGCACTGCCAACTAAAACACAGCCGAGGTGAAAACTGCCCTCCTGACCTGCATACCTGGAAACCTGCAAACTAGGGGCACCTCAGCTTCCTGTTGGGCACCAGCTGCTCATTCACATTTCCTGGGTAGGAGCTGCAACTCACAAGGATGAAGACTGCAGATCTGCAGGGAAATTACCCACAGGGCATTTTATAGGATTTGAAGGTTCAGCTGTGCCTAGCCACAAGCTTACTGCCCCTCTAGTTTTCAAGGTGTTTATAGCAGTGATTCTTTCAAGCAATTGCCACTTTATGATATAGTCTGCATTTATAAACTTTACAGGATTCCTTTGAAATAACCCCAAGGGAAATGATGACAAGTTCAGAGACTCTTGATGGCTTCTTGGAATCAATTCAGACACCAAATCCCAGGTCAGGCTGGATGGGGCCCTGAGCAACCTGATGTCCCTGCTGACTGCAAGGGGGTTGGACTAGATGACCTTTAAAGGTCCCTTCCAACCCAAACTGTTCTGTGATTCTGTGAAATGTTGGCCTTGGTACTGGGAAGTGAATGACAGGGGTCTGCCTAGCATGGTGGTGACTGGCAGAGGAATTGTTTGGTAGCCCTCTGTGGATGTTTGAAAGGGAAAGTACCAATTCCTGTTCCTGTGAAGGGTGTGATGTGAGGTACAGACAGGCAAGGTGTTTGTTTGTTTGTTTGTTTCTTTGGCTGCTTGTTTTTAACGTACAGAAAGGCACTATCAAACTTCACTCTCAGACCAGAACAATCTACAACAACCTGGGAGAGCCTTTGTAATCCTTGCAGCTACCTCTCTGAATGCTCTGCTCTAAGCTACCCAGTGCAAATCCTCACCCTACCTTCCTAAGTGGGACAACTTGTTCACAGCCAAGTTTCACTTGGATGCTTCCATGGTTTTGAGCTCTTTAAGTGAAAAAGCCATGAGAGCCTAATCCTCTAGTAACTCTGTTCCTCTTGAGCAGAGGCATTGCTCCCTGGGCTTTCCCACAGAGCCCTTGCTCTGTGTGCCTCACTGATTTGGAAATCACTGACAAACTTCTCTGTACAGTGAGGGACATGTCCCCACGTCCCTGGTGATGGGGACAGCCAGCCTGCTGGCAGGCATTCCCATGGCATTCCCTCCATCCCAGGCCAGCTGTGCAGCTGAGAGGCCATATCCCTGTCACACCACCCCTTCCCTCTTGGCTCTGCAGAGGCTTTGCCTTGCTGCCTGTAGCTTTTGGCTGGGGGAGTGAGGCTGGGCTGTCTGCCTGGCAGCCTGGGGGAGGAGCAGTGGTGGGGCTGCCAGCTGGCAGGGTGCAGGCAGCTGATGGGGATGAGCTGTGCTCAGATGAAATGCCCCAGATACAACATTCCCACAGCCCCAGGGTACTGCCCTGTGTCCCTGGCTTCATCCAACACCTATGCTTCAAGCTGTCTACTCACCTGTGCTTGACTTTGGCTCTGATGTCTGATAGCTTTTGGTTGCAAATTCTCATTTTGGCAGAGCTCTACTTATGTGTTTGGTGATTTTTACATTTAATTTTGTTGAGACTTGAGTGACAAAGTCACACTAGTGTCAGCCTGTGCAGCACGTGGGCTTTGTAAGGTTTGTTATGGACCAACTCACGTCGTGGCATTTAATGTCCCTGTCCCTGAGCAGAGGACAGCCTGAAAGCCCTGCTGCAGCATGCTGCAATGGGGGTGCACAGGGCTGGCAGAGTAAGGCTTGCCCCAATTCAGTTCAGTCATGAGCATGATGTGTTTCTCCTCTGCCTTCAACAAGACTTTTAAAGTAAGAGCTGGGGCAGACATTTGCACATTTTCCCATGGCTGAACTCTTTCATATTTCAACAGGAGGGTTTTGGTCCAACAGGAACGCCCGGGTGTTGCCTGCTTCCCCAGGGACTCATGGTGTCTGTCTCTCCAAAAATGAAGTGCCTGTTGCAAGCAATTGTTCTCTAAAGTCTGTTCAAGCTCTAGCTGGCCCATCTTCCACTCCCCTGCTCCCCCAAAAAGACTAAAAACAAACCCAAACCAACCAGTCCTTAGGGTGCTTCTGGATGAAAATGCTGAATTAATGCATTCCCTCATCAGTTCTTTGTAGTCTTCCACCTACCTGCTTTACTCATGCCTTTTCTCCCCTCTTTGGGTGATGACCCCCTCTGCCTCCAAGGAGCTGCATGTGCACAGCAGCAGCCACAACAGGGGCTCCCACTCATGAGAACAGGAGAGCATTCTGACCACATCTGGCCTGGTGCTCCAGCTGCTCACTTCGAGCAGGTGCTGGAGCAGTGCAGACACTGTGCAGCTCATGTAGCTGCCTGTACCTTCCTCCTCGTGTCCCTGCTCCCATTTAGCAGCTTAGCAGTTACCTGGTCTCGTGCTGTGCCCCTGCAAACCCCAGAAATCCCTGAATCTGAATGAGAAATTTTAGTCCTAACAGGTTCTCCTCTCTAGGCTGAACCAATTTTGTCCCTCCAAGAACTCAGAAGGGATCTGATGGAAGTTCTCCCTACCATGGGTATTCTTAAGCCTGCCTCAGGAAAGGCATGGACTCTCTCCAGGCTGTTACATCAGCCTCATAAATGACTCACACTGGATGTCTGCACTCTCTGTTACTGGTAAGGAGACAGCTGGATCCAAGAGGTTTGCTCAGACTTATCTTTGCAGAGGGTGAAATGCAGGCTGAGCTGGCTCATGGTGTAAGCCCAGCGGGTGCAGCAGGATGTGCTGCTGCCCCAGGGACTGGCTGTATGATGTACATTCTCTCATTGTTTTAGTCAAAGTAACAAGTGGTCAGTTGTTTTTCCTCATCTTCATGACATGTCACCTTTCACCTCCTATTTTTTTGTTTATCTATTGAAACTTCAGTGTTTGTGCCAGTGACCTCACAGCAAGGTCTTCTTCAGCCTCATGCCATCCTTCATTTTGCAAAGTTGCACCAATTTAATTCACTTGTAACCTCAGAGTAGCAGAAAACGAGGTTCAAGGTTTCTTCTCTTCTCTGTAGTCCTAGAGGCTCTTCTTTTCCCAACACTTATACGTTCATCTCTTCTGAAATACTCTTTTCATGATCTGTGCCCCTTCTGGGGGTTTTAGCTCTATCTTTGTGGTATTTGTTTTCAGGTTTTGAGCAGATGAGGTCCTGATTGGTAGGATGTGAAATAACTCAGTAATAGGCAGTGAGTGATGTCAGAGCTGTTCTTAAAGATCACTGCCTTCAGCAGAAGGAAGGTGACACTTGTGGGAAGGACAAGTGTCTGCTTGTCCACTCCAGATGGACAGAAAAGCCTCTGGATTGAGTGGAGCCAGTTCCCAGCTTCATTACTGACATCACTTCATGGGGAAAAAATTAAAAGGTCAGGAAAAGGGAAAATGGGCTGTAGGCTGCTGTCTGGTGGTCTTCTGCGTGCACGAGCACAAGCAGGGAGCTGGAGCCCCCAGACCAATCTATCTATTGAGCATTATTCTCCACACATGAGTGTCTCAGGCTGGACCCTACTGCACAGCATGGCTCAGCTCTCTGCCTGGTATGTGTCATTCCCACAGCACTGCAAGGCACCTAGATTGGGGAGAACACATGAAAATAAAGAAAATTGAATAGTTAAATATGGCAAAAACTTTGGGTTTTGACTGAGTTTAGAATGGTACCAGAGAGTGACAATATGAAAAGGTGAGGAGAAGCTGTTCTGAAACGATCTGTGCCACGTGGAGAAAAGGCAGATTTAGCCAGAGTGAAAGAGGGAGGAGGGAGTGGTGATTCTTGGACAGTTTATGGAAAGGGCTCAAGAGAGCCAGGAAGGGAGGTGGCTGTGTTTAAAAATGGAACAAAAAGGTGGTTTGGAAATGAGGGAAGCTACAGGACTCATTTGAAGGAAAGGAGAGAAAGTGTCATGCAGATTAATTTTTTTTTTTTTTCCAAATGATTTTACCTCATTCACTTTTCAAACATGATGGTGAAACCCTAAAGTAGGCAGACACTCTCACTGGATTTTTTACTTCATTCTGCTCTCTGGAAACCCCTCAAATCAGGCTCTCACAGTAATTCAGCACATCTGCTTCTGGCCTCAAAACCTATCCATGAACCTAGGGGAGGTTTGGCCTTGGTCCGGGCAGCGACGGGGAGAGCCTGCAAGCATGAAACCAGAGCCAACTGCGTGCCCTGGAGCACATGGAAAGGTTCTGCTCTGGCTTGCACAGCAAGAGGCTGAGGAAAGGTTCATGCCAATTCTGATTGTGTTCAGATGGATTCACCTAGCAGTTTGTGGCCTTTCTTCTGACAATGTTTGTGTGCCCAGGTGATGGGCAGCTTTCAGCCCTGGAAATCCCAGTGAAAAGGAGTGATTTGGGATTGTGGAAATTGCTGGCTCACTCTAGAAAGTCTTGGGCAGTGCAGTTAAAAGGCATAAATGCTGGAGTTCTATCTGTGTTTGTAGAGTATTCAGGCAAACTTTTGGGTTTATTATCTTGCAGAGTCTTGCAGAGTATGAAGGCTTCTCATGGGAAATGCACTGCCCATCATTTTCCACATCAAGAGCAGATGTTTGAAGAGTTTGTTCAGCTCTGGAGAATATTCTGTACCATTTTTTAAAGCTTTTCTAGTATACAGCCCCGTGGGGTTTCCTTCATGGGGCACAAGAAACAGAAACAGTGAGGAGAAAAGCTCAACATGAGCCTGCAGTGTGAGTGCAGCCCAGACAGCAACTGTGTGCTGGGCTGCAGCAAGAGCAGTGTGGCCAGCAGGGCAAGGGAGGGGATTCTCCACCTTTACTCTGCTCTCATCAGACCCCGCCTGGAGTACTCTGTGCAGTTCTGGAGCTCCCAATACAAGAAAGAAATTGAACTGTTGGAGCAAATCCAGAGGTGGGCCACAAAGATGCTCAGAGGGCTGCAGCAGCTCTGCTCTGAGGACAGGCTGAGAGAGTTTGGGCTTCGCAGCCTGGAGAAGAGAAGGCTTCCAGGAGACCTTGGAGTGGCCTTCCAGTGTCTAAAACAGGCTGGGGAGGGACTATTGACAAGGTCTTGTAATGACAAGATGAGGAGGAATGGGTTTAAACTGACAGAGAGGAAGCTTAAACTGGATGTTAGGAGGAAATTCTTTCCAGTGAGGGTGGTGAGACACTGGCACAGGTTGCCCAGGGAGGTTGTGGCTGCTCCCTCCCTGGAGGTGTTCAAGGCCAGGCTGGATGAGGCCTTGAGTGACCTGTTCTAGTGGGAGGTGTCCCTGCCTATGGCTGGGGGTTGGAACTGGATGAGCTTTGAGGTCTCTTCCAACCTAAACCATTCTATGATTCTATGAGAAGACTTCAGGTATAGTAGGCTCTGAGCAAGTCACAGAATGAAAATGGTTTGGATTGGAAGGGACCTTTCAAGGTCATATGGTTCAACCCCATGCAACAAGCAGAGACATCTTCAGTTAGGTCAGGTTGCTCAGGTGCACCAAGGAATCTGCTGCCAGAAAAAGGAGAAAAGCATGAGTTTGTGTCACTCTGTTGGAGCACTTGTTCTGTTGTGTCAGTGGCCTTTTGCATGTGATGTTGCAGGTGAAGCAAACCCCTGGCTGGTGCCACTGGGTAGCCACACTCCAGTTGGTCCTAGCAGGAGATGGCTTTGTCTGAAGAGCCACACTGCCTTCCCCAGACTGCAGCAGATCCTCGTGTGATGGTTTCCAGCATCTGGGCAGATCATCTTGGTAAGTCTTCAGCTGCTCTCTCTTTCCCCTTTGGGCTCACACAGCACAAGCTTTGGGTTCCTGTCTGTGGTACCTGCTGAAGCAGCAGCTCTGCCTCGGACATGAAGCTGATATTTTTCTCTCAGCAAAGATGACAACTGCTGTCCTGCTGCCCATGTTCCTCCATAATCCTCCTGCGAAGCTGCTGGTGCTTACCTGCAGCAGTTACAAAAGCACTGTCCCTGGGGGCTGAGAGAACGTGCTGCTGTTATTTTAGATCACTGATGCAAGGCTTTAGCCTTCTCGTGCTACACTCTGAACAGCTGTTAGAAAAACTAATCAAGGCATTAGCTCCTGCAGATGACTTCATCAAGGACTGTGGCATTTTGCAGCTTTAGCACTTTTAGTTGCATCACTTTTGCAATTAGCAACACGTTTATTGCACTAAGAGACTGATAAGAGCATTCAGGCTGAGTTCTGGTCACTGAGCAGCAGCTTTTCTAAATTTCACTTGAAGAAGTTTATGATCATCTGGCCTAGAGAAGAACTGACCTTGACCTTGAAGAGATGGCCAGGGAATTGTTGGAGTGTATGGGATTCAGGAACCAAAATGCTTTCTAAGGTCTTTGGGATTTGGCAACCTCTCTCACACAAATTCTTTCCAAAATTCCAGGGCTGGATTTCACTGACAGGAAATTGATTTTTCCTGGAATCATAAAATAGGGTGACAGGGACCTCCTGCTCAAGGCAGGTAATTTGAGTTGTCAGAATCTGCTCTTGGTGTGGTGCTGCAGTGGGGGATCGCTTAGGGCCCCTGAAAACACTACAGGGAGATTTCAGTGAGGTACTAAAAATGGTTATAAAATAATTAACTAATATTAACTTTTGAATGGACCTCCCCAGACTGAGCTCCAGAGCCCTGCCCCAAGGTCTTCTGCTCTATAAAGGGAGTTTTGGTATTTTTTGTTCTCACCAGAGTGGTGTTGGAGTTTGTACTGGTGAAGCATTCAGCTGCAGTCATACAGCATCTCTTTGGAAGCTGTCTGGGGACAGAGTATTCTTCCTTTGAGTCCCTGGATTGTTGAGAAGGGTGGCATAAGTACACTGTAGCAGTGTTGCTTTGGGTACTGATTCCAGATGAGAGACTGAGATTCTATGACAGTTTCCTTTGCTTTATTCCACTCCTATCCCTGCCTCATTATTAGCTTGACCTTTCCTTCCCACTTCTAATTCCTTCCCAAAGGAAAAAAAAAAAATTAAACAACATCCTCTTGAAAGCTTCTCCTTTCCCAGTTGCTATGAGTAACTGTGATTTTTCTGTCCCCACAATCTTTCTTTCTCCCCTAAGGATGCCACACCAAGTGCCTTGTGCCACTGCTCGGTGAACATCGCTGTTCCCAGAGGACAGCTGCTCAGGTGATGCTTATTCATTGCTCCTGGGATGTAGGGGGAGGGAACTAGGTGCTCCTTGACATCTCAAGCATTAACAAAACGTCAACTAAGGAATATATATTTTTTGTTCCCAGAGCTAAAAGTGTGTGTTACTTACTAATGTAAATGAAGAACAAAACGGAGCAAAGTCTGTGATGAAATATTTAAGTTCTTCACATCTTACTTCTTTTCATCTCTGTACCTCCAAGGGACAGCACACCATCTGAGTCTGCCTTTGGAGTGCCAGATACCAGCAGTATTTTGTCTCTGCTTGTAGTACCTCCTCAGCCTCCAGCTATGTGCTGCTGCCAGCTGAGGCTCCTGCGTGGGGGAGAGAGAGCTCGGTGTGAATCCCAGCACGCTCACAGCACAACCCCTTCTTTCCAGAGGCCTGAATTAATCAGCCTGCAAATTTTATTAGATTAGTGAGGGCTGACAGTGACCCAGAGAAGGGACTCTGGCAAAGGGGCTGAAATGGGCTCCTGCCTGTCCCTAGGAGGACTTGAAAATGTTTTACACGGAAAAATGCCTGCAACAAATGGCATCAGAGAAATGCGGGGACTGCTCGAGGGCTAGGAGTGGTAAGGTTACATTTCCAGAGGCATCTATTCTTTTTCTGTCCTCAGTCTCTCCAGAAGGTCAGTGGAGAGCATTTGCCACCTCTTTCAGCAGTTGAAAGACAGAGTGAAGGGAGCACACATCCTCCTGAAACAATGAACTCTACGATGGATGCACATAGCCTCTGCTACTTACGGCTTTGCTGCTCTGCCCTTGCCCTTTGCAAAGCTGCCCAAAGACTGAAGAAGCCAGAATCATAGAATGCTTTAGGTTGGAAGGGACCTCAAAGCTCATCCAGGTCCAACCCCCAGCCATAGGCAGGGACACCTCCCACTAGAACAGGTCGCTCAAAGCTTCATCCAACCTGGCCTTGAACACCTCCAGGGAAGGAGTAGCCACAACCTCCCTGGGCAACCTGTGCCAGTGTCTCACCACCCTCACTGGAAAGAATTTCCTCCTAACATCCGGTTTAAGTTTCCCCTCTGCAAGTTTAAACCTATTCCTCCTCGTCCTGTCGTTACAAGACCTTGTAAATTGTCCCTCCCCAGCCTTCCTGTAGGCCCCTTTCAGACACTGGAAGGCTACTACAAGATCTCTTTGAAGCCTTCTCTTCTCCAGGCTGCAGAGCCCAAACTCTCTCAGCCTGTCCTCAGAGCAGAGCTGCTGCAGCCCTCTGAGCATCTTCGTGAACGCTGCTGCAGAGACCTAGTGTAAGGTGGGAGAAAGCAAATCATACCTTCCAGACCTGTTTCCTGGGAAGCCACAGAGGCAATTCAGACTATGTCTGAATAGTCTGAACCTGAGACTTTCCTTCTGACATCTATGAGACGACCTCACTGGTGAAGGTTCTCGTCTCTGTACATGTGGCACAGCTGGAAGCCATGCAGCAAGGTTTTGCATTTGGAGCCAGCAGAGATGACATGGCATGGAGCACAAATCAGATGCTGACACAATTCTCTGATGTGCTTACAAAATTAATAGGAAAAAGCTTTCCCTTCCTGCCTTCTCTCACGTCAGTGGCCTCAGTGCTGACAGACCACCACTTTCTGTTTGTGAAGTGGGTAGTGCCCGTTTTGGGCCACTGGAAGAGCATCCTGCAGCTGCTCTTCAGGGTGGCTTTTGCCTCTGTCCCTGAGGATGCCAGAACAGCTCTCAGGCCCCTGTCAGGCACGCAGTTTTCTGCACTTCATCTGCAGGGAGAAAAATCAAATCATGTAGTATCAGGAAACACGAGAATCTGAGAACTACAGACAGGAACAAAGAGCAGAGATGTTGAGTTCTCAGTCCTGCTCTTTTTATGCACTACTAGACCAGGAAGAAAAACTACAGTGACAGATGGACAGCCAGAATAAGAAATGTCATTACACCAGGCTGCTCTGTTACAAAAACTTGTCTGGGCAGGCCAGATGAAGACATGTGGCTCTCTTGTGCTTAAAATGCTCCAATTTCCACCTTCAAGGTACAGTATTTTATGGCTTGTAATTTGTAGTGGCTTTATGATTTCTCAAATCAGCTGCCTTTTTTCCCTTCTCTATAAACAGGAATTTAAAAGCAGAGAGTAATACTATCTGGGGCTAATTCATTCCTTGAGATTTTTTTTTTTTTATCAGGAGCTGCAGTCCTCATTATCTGAGTTTTTTTCTCTGAGTTGCTGGAAGGTGTGCATTTCTCACAGAAGCTGCCACGTGAAAACGTGAATAACACAGAATAGAAAACTGGGGAGGGAAAAAAATGACTCTGACCTTCCCTTCAAATGGAGTTTCATAGCTGGAAAAGAAAGCACACCCTGGTAACAGCTGCAGGTCTGCTCACCTGCTTTTGTAACATTCTGCTGGTTGCTGAGCTTGGCCAAATGGCTGTGCTACTTAGTGGTCTTTGCTTCCAGGTGTTCATCCCAGCTTCCACTGTGGCACAGCCTCAGCTGCTGAGGGCCTCACAGCATGTTCTGAATAAGCTCTTTGGAGGCACTGGGAGCAGTGACAGACCCATGCTGCAGCTCACCCGGTCGTTGACAACAAGCAGTCACTTGTGTGAATGCTTTCTGGATATGGGTAAGTGGTGACTCCCTATTGGCTCCAGCAGCAACAGGAAGATTTGAAGGAATCTCGTGGATGATGTGGGCAGCATCCTGCCTGTGATGCCAGTGTCAGGTGGAGAACAGGGCACTGTCAGGCTGTCTATGCTGTTAATCTTGGTCACGGGGCAGGGTGTCAGGAGGCAAGGTGCCAAGGTGGCTATGGAAATAATAGAGTTGTGTGCTGTAAATAACACTTCTCATGCTCAAGACACTAATAAGCACTTTAGGCCACAGACTGTCAGGAGAGGGACCCTATACACAAACAACAGAGCAGAGCATGCTGAGCAATGAAAACTTATGAAAGCATAGTCCAGCATAAGGCAGTGGGACTGTGGGAGAAATCTGTGGGTGTGCAGCCCCATTCTGCCCAGAGAAACAGGTGAAATTGTGACACAGCTGCTCACAAAGCACCACAGGTGCTTGTCTGCCCATGGTGGATGGATGGGTCTGCAGCAAGGAGACAGCTACATGGTCAGGTAAGTCCTGAGGGCTTCAAGTCTTGACTGTTATTGGTATTCATACTGCATTACTACAGACATTAATATAATGTTGCTATAACATATAATATATTAAGTCATTCAATTACTATTGAACTGGCAACTGAGAGCTGTTTAGCACCTCCTCGTCCTGCTGCACTGTGCAAACTCACAGCAAAATTATGATCTCTTTCGCATAATAATATAGCCAATAATATACACTCAGCTAATTATACCTAGCTCAGATGTGTCTAAATTAGCCACACAGCAACCAGGTCTGAAGAGAACCTAATGTCTGACTGCAATTCAATTTAGCCTTGACTTTGGCTTTGCAGTGTGGCACTATCCCCACAGGAGCTGTGGGACTTCATGGGTGTTTCTAGGATGTTTGGCAGCCAAGAGGCTGGGTGCTAGATTAATGTGGTGAGCTCTGCAGAGCTGACAGACAGCTAAAGAAAACGGGAGAAAATGGATTGAAACCTTTGTGAGAAAACTCCTATCTGACCCCAAAAAAAGCAAGCAGCTTCCAAACTTCACATGCTCTCAGGCAGTTCCACTGAAAACATTGATGGCAAATGCTGCTGTGCTTTGGATTAATCCTCAAGGCAAAAGGAAGGTCACTGCTGCAAAAAGTGGTAGCAATTTCATTTTAAAACAAGCCTAGGGCTTATTGAATTTTGCTCTAATTAGGAGCTCTTTTTTTGTCTTTGTTCTCCTCTCCATCGCACTCTGCGAGCTTGGTTTGTTTGCCTTGGCCTTGAAGTGGGGGAAAAACTTTTGTGGGAGATTTTTAAGCTTCATGGGGCTTTCACTTCTGGCTTATTTTCAATAGTTGGGTTTAGTTCACAGAGGGCAAACCACGTGGGCTAGGAGCATTGTGCTCTGCTCTGAACCATGGCCTCTGTTATTGAGTAACACAAGAATATTGATGACTGACAGGGAAATGTCTCCAGCTCCCCCTGATAATGCTATCATGGTTCACAGGCAGTCACTTTGTCATTCAGGACATTCTTTGCCTGAATTTTGGCCTTCAAGGCTCAATGTTTAAAAATAATATGTTGTCAAACAGGTCTCAAAGGACAAGGGAAAAGTGACTTCACTGGTGTCTGCAGGGTGTGGGGCACCTACAGGATAAGCATGGCTGTGGTAAGAGGCATTGCTCTGGCTTGGAAGCTGCTGGGTTTCAGCCCTGTGTCAGAAGAACAGTGATGAGGAATTGTGCTTTCACCACCTCAGGTCTCAACAATGGAGCAGATCAGATGGTTACAGGCACAGTGCTGCAATTAGGTGCCTTTGGACAAGCAGGGCAGGAGCAGGGCTTGCTGCAGCCAGGGTAAAGTGTCCAGTGCACATGTCGAGTTATTGGTACTGTGTGTGATGACTTCTTGCCTGTGTGGAGATTGACTACATTGTATTAATCAGTGACTGGGAAGCTGTGTGAGTATAACATCCAGGAAGGTGTCTCATGTTTCTCTCCAAACTGTTCACTTCTCTCTCAACCAAGGCTGAAATTTTAAAAGTAGGCAGAGGCTCCACTTTGCCTGTCACTGTGCTTTAGTCTTCTCCAGGTTTTCTGTTTGCTCTGCCCCCCCTGCCCCATTAACAGCAGGTAAGTGTGTTAGGAAGATGAAATCGGCTCACAGCTTTATGGACAATTGATTGGAAGGAAAAAACAGAGTGCTGAACATAGCTGGCTCAAGCCTACATAAGACCTCTTAAAAATTATTTATTAAATGCTCAATACAGCGTGGCAGAACAGCCCATTAAAAGAGTGGAGGCAGGAGCCTCGGGGGAGAATTCCCTGCTCTGCTCAGTGCCAGCCCAGCTGTGGCTGTCGGCGGTGTTAGGAGTAAACCCAGCTCCAATCGACATGTAGTTCCCCTCTGTCTGCAGCAAATTTCAGTGTGATATTTATAGGAGTCAGCCATCTCTGATCTCCTTTGATCCACTCTTTCTGACTGAAGAAGCTGTGCTTTGAAAGAAAACACCATCTTCATCTCTCGGTGGCAGAATTAGAGAGAGATGCCAAGACACCAACTTTCAAAATGCTTCTGATGCCTTTAATGTTCATTTTAACTTCTGAAAAATGTCTGAGGGCCTGAGGCAGAAGCAGACATAGGCAAGGAAAGCAGCAGCAGATCTGATTCTACCTCTGTTTAGGGATAACATATCTCTGTAGCACCAGGCTCTGAGGTTAGCACACATTCTTCTATTTAGAACATGAGGTCCTTGCTGGAACCCGTCTAACATAAATACCTTTGTACCAAGCATGCTCACCCTCTTGCATGCCTATTCCTGGCATGCCAGCTCCCAGCAAAGACAAGGTTCTGTGCAGCAAGCACCCTTGTTGGCTCTGAGTGACCAGTGGATTTCAGTTCCAGTGCCTGTATGTCACAGGTGGATCACAGGAGCTTTGAAGTCAAAGGCCTTCTTGGGAGCTGCACTGCTTTTGTGACAGTGCAGCGCTGTGAAGTCCTCTGCTGTTGGATGACACTCAGCGACTGACAAACAGCAGGTGAGGGCTCCTCGCTGTCCTTTGGAATGCTGCTGGTGTGTAGAACAGAAAGATGTGCTACCAGCACAGCTTGGGGAGGCTGGGGCCTGACCTTGGCTCTCCCAGGCAAAGTGCCACTGGCAGCGGGCTGAAGCACCACGAGCCAAGTCCATGAACCACCCTCAGAGAAGAAAGTAGTATGACCCTCTCTGAAATATCTTGGGCTGAAGCCTTTGAGGCAATGTTCTCTGAGTAAGGCTGCAACAGTGATGCTTACCATGCCAAAGTGCACAAAGATCCTCCACACCCATGCAAATAAGGCAGCTCTGTATGCACCTGTTCTGTCCACCTACCAGCCCACATCACATACAAATGAGGGCTGGAGAAGCTAATAACATATCTTCAGGCACTGGAAACCAATTCCTTCACCAGCAGCCCTGAAGGCAGATCTAGAGGGAGCAAAGAAATGTGCTGCTGTCCAGGAGCTGCAGGACAGGCTGCTTTTGGAAGATGTGACTGTAAAGCAGTGACAGGGTGGTGTGTGCAGCCATCACCCTGGTTGTTGTGGCTGAGCTGCAAGAGCTGCTCGTGTTTGCTGGCTGGGATGAGAGCCAGCAGCCTGCCACGCTGCTGCCCAAGCACTGCCAGACCCAGGGGGAGCTGCAGTTGTTTGTGCTGGCTTCAGCCATCCCCATGGTGGGTTTAAACTGGCAGAGGAGAAATTTAAATGGAATGCTAGCAGGAAGTTCTTTACAGTAAGACACTGGCACAGGTTGCCCAGGGAGGTTGTGGCTGCTCCCTCCCTGGAGGTGTTCAAGGCCAGGTTGGATGAGGCATTGAGCGACCTGTTCTAGTGAGAGGTGTCCCTGCCTATGGCTGGGGGTTGGACCTGGATGAGCTTTGAGGTCTTTTCCAACCTAAACCATTCTATGATTCTATGGGTCAGTTCTGAAAGATGGAAAAAGCTGAAGCCCCATCCAAAAACCCAGAACTGAGTGTGGGGTTGTTGTCAAATGCTGCACTGGGTCTCAGTGCTGCAGACAAGGAACAAAGCACAGCATTATCTGGTTGTTAAATTAACTTTGCCACCCAGAGCCTGCAACACTCACTGGGAAGGCATCACTTGCAATTCTCTTCCCTGTGCACTCAGTGTGGTTCCATCCTACAGGCACTTTAGCACTGAATTAATTACTACATTAATGGATGTCTATAGTCCATTAGTGAATTAAGACCTGATGCTAATTCTCTTGGGGAGAAGGAGAGGGGAGTCTCTTCAGTACCAAATCATTCGGTTTGTCTCCAGTGGACTCTAAATGTTCAAAGGCAGGAAGAGAAGTTCATCAAAGATGCTTTAATTTGGAAAGCATAAGGGAAGCTGATCTCAGGCCTGACCATGTTACAGACCATACAGCACCAGATAAATTGGCTTTGAATTTGTTATCAACCAGCTCACTAGGGAGTGGGTAGGATGGTCCTGTACCACAAAGTGTGCACCACAAGGTGACCACGCTGGTGTTCAGCTTATTTCAGGTGGTGTCAGGAAGGTTAAAGGTAGCCTGAAATTCCTTGGAGTTATAAAGGCTAATGAGTGAAGCTGCTCATGCCCCCTCTCCAAATCCGACAGGCTTGGTCATATTTGAACTCTAAAATAAATTTTGGAGAACCTAAGAACACAAGGGCGAGGAAAGCAGAAGCAGAAGCACAGTACTGTTACACTGACACCTTGCCCTGTGCTGCTAACATCTGCTGTGCAGTCTTAAGCAGGGCTGCACTGCTTTGTGTTGTGGAGCTAGAAATAGCAGCTGTGTGTGGAAACCTGAGAGTGCTTGGCTCCTGCCTCAGCACTGCTGCATTTTCTGCACTATAAATATAAGCCACACATGCATTTTGCTTTGAATAATATGCAAAAAAAAAAAGGAAATTTTCTCCTTAAGGGCTGCAGTCACGGACCAGAATCCATTCATGTGGACCATTCTTCTCTGCCTGCAAAAATATAGCAGTTAATTAGGCTGGAAAACCCAAAGGAAAGGGAATGCAGGCCTCCAATCCTGGAGTGGCATGGAAAATATCTCCATGACAACAGAAATTTACAGCACTTCGAGTTTAATATATCAAAGGGTAAGGGTAATTTCACAGCCACCACGCAGGAGGTGCTCCTCTTGCTCCTCTTGATAGACCCCAGATTGAATGGCAGCCACCTCAACACTGGCCCCAGGTGTGAAAGCCAAAACAGGATCATGAAACCTGAAAGTTCTGAATACAAATCCAGGTGCTGAAGCGTTTGAGGCAATGTTGTCTGAGTAAGGCTTACTCTTACTTACTCTGCTGCATAGGACAAACGTTTGGGCCTCTTCTCAGTGAGGTACTGCAGTACAGCTCAGTGATTTCTACACACACTTTATGTATCTGTTCACTAACACAGGGCTCAACATAGCAGACATGGCTTAAAGGGGGTCCCAGCTCTCACCCTGAATCTGCCTTTTGGGGACATTATCATCATCTTTTGATGTTGCAGTTTTATACCCCATAGTGAGCTCCAGGGTGAAAAAGGAAAGATAAAGAAAAACAAAAAAAGAGTTTAGAGCTCGTGGCTATACATCCAGCAGTCCAACCTACATTCTCTGCTCAGAATGAGCTGGAGACTTATGCTTCTGTTCTGAGGATTTTGGGAATGTTTTCAGGAAGTCTAGCAGTCCAAGGTTGCTGGTAGAAAATGCCTTATTTAGTAGTAGTAAGGGGTGAATCAGTTAAGGCATCCATCAGTGATTTCACTGACATGAACTACTCTGCTTGCATGCTAAGTCTGATTTCTAACTGAAGCATGCCAACATTGGCTGCTGGCAAGAGTCACCTTTTAAAAAGAGCTTCACAGGAAACACTTTGCTTGCCCGTAGCCTCAAAAGGATGCTTCTGCACATAAAAGAGCATGGAGCTACTCTGCCTACGAAGAGCTCAACTCCTCTCATTGTCTCATTTTTCACACATCTGAACATGTTTTGCATGGCTCCTTCCAACCAGCCATGCCTTGAACTTGTCATCTTGCTGGGAGTGTGCAGGAAGAAATAGGCTGCCTATAAATATGCAGTGGGTGAGAAATCACCACAGCCCTCTGGTTTGCTTTCTGTAATGTGATCTGGAAAGTAGTAATAGGCTCAGCCTTTTGTGCTGAGTGCCAACAATGCCTTCAACCCAAAGCTAAGGGGCAGAGTGAGATTGCTAACACAGTAGCAATTGCTAATAAAATCCAATGGGCCTGGTCTGAGCTTCGACAGAGTGCCTGGCCAGGACAGCCTTGCTCCACAGCATGGGCTGTGCGCTGGGGAGGGCGAAGGGATTTGGGCATGGAGCCCAAGACTCCCACTCTTTTGGTATCTTAGTGGTTCTCTTGCTGAAAAGTGACCTCCAGCACCTGGAAGGTGAAAATTGCTTTCAAATAATCCAAACAAGGCTGACCGCTGTCTGAATGTATTACCTCTGCACAAGCTGATGTGTGCAGGTGTCTCTGCAACCCTCCCCAAGTTCCAGTGCCCTCCAGTTACACAGTGCAAACAAGAGTGGGTGGAAAACTTGGCTTTGTGACACATTTTGTTCCTTTCTGCATATGACTCTGTCCAGTCCTAAAATTATCCAGGGTCCTGATGACTTTGCAGAGATGGGAGTATGTGGATATGAGTCAGAAGAAGAGCTGAGGTGAGCAAAGGCAGCTGATACCTGTCCTGCATGCTAGTCCCTGCAGGACATCCTAGTTGTCTTTGTCCTCTGGCCACGATGTAACTGCTGGGATCCCTTTTTAAAAAGCCTTGGAAATTCCTTTACTACAAGAATAAGTAAACTTGAAGCAAGCCCAGGCTCAACTGCCTTGTGTGGGAATGAAGCTGAAATTATGGGCAGAAAGAGCAGACAGGCTGTGGAGGGAAAATTGGTCAGAGCAGACAAAGGGATTTGAAATGCACAACAAATAATTGGATCAACAGTAAGACAGAAAGGGAAAGCAGAATAGAGCCCTGTGTCCTGTAATAACTCTTTCAAAAATCACTTAGATTAAAAGAGAAAGTAGAGATCAAATGAGCTAATTTAAGCAGCTGCCAGGCTCCAAGGATAATGTGGACCTTAATTACTTACTCTTACTCTTCCTTCTCTCCTTAACTAAGTGAATTTCCCAGACAGTACTGTTGAGTTTGCCAGACAGGAACCCGACTGCAGAGCTGAACTATGGGCTTTGGCAAGGGCCTCTTCCTCGCCACGTCTTTCTTTCCAGTTGTCTTTGAATTTAATAATTTTCCTGCCTGGCCTTCTAGCTGCTCCCATAATGTAAATCACTTAAAAAAATCTCGAGGAACAACAGGAGGAACAGCTGGGATGCCATAAGGCCCTGCAGTGCTCTCAGTCAAGGTGCTGCCCTTTTCCTTTCATCCAGCTCCCTGCTCCCTGACCTTACTCATGACATCTCCTTAGTTGTAGCCAAAGGTCCTGCCACTGGCTCTGTTGTCCTTGCTTTCAGCAAGCTTTTAGGAGCACTTAGGCAACATTTTTCCCCACTCACGTTTGAGCTTTGATGTACTTCCTTGACATGGGTTGCTTCTGAACTTCAGAGTAATTTTTGTATGGGGTCAGTCCACCTGGGTGCAGTGCCCCAAGGCTATGGGCTGGAGTTTTTTTCTTTTTTTTTACTTTCCAATCTTTTTTTTTTTTTTTATTTTTTTAAGGAAGCCAAGGAAAATCTCATAAACCTGTCAGAAAAACTTTGTCCCAAATGCAATGACTGTCTAAGTTTTAGTTTTCCTAAGCTCCTGTAAATGATAAAAAAGAAACATTGGGTGGCAAAAATTCCTGTGACTGCAGGTGCAAGCTGTAGCTTCTGGGAGAATGGGGAGCAAGACACCAGAGTGCTTGGGAGGATGCAAAATGTGACCTGTACTTTCAAATGGCTCCACAGCTGTCTGCCAGGCTGACTGAACAGTGCTTGCTCTCGAGAAGGCAGCTATAGGGCTGCATGACGGAGCTCTGCTGGGGGAGGGAAACACCAACGGTAAGGGAGGGAACTCTGAAAGAAAGAAGTTTTGGCAAGCAGCTCCAGCACACCACTGTGCTCCTGTAATTCCCTTACTTTAGTATGCTGCTCGTGGGGAAAAAAAAGCACTCCCTTGTGTGAGGCATAAGGAGCTGTGTATCAGGTGAGGCTTTGGTCAGCTTTTCGTTGCCATCCAGCTAGTTCTGCACAACAGACCAGACACTCTGTGGTGCCTGGGATCAGCTGGAAGAGAACTGTGGCCGCTGAGGGATGGTTGTAAGGCACAGATTTGTCAGACACACTCCTTGTGCCTGCTGGGTGTTAGGCACTTGTGAGTACCTGCAGAGCCCTGTGCTGCAGGCAGGGCTTGGCTGCAGCCCAGCACTCATGGCTGTGGCTGGAGGCAATCAGTTCCCTCTCTGAAACCAATGGCAGGGGTCATTTTATTTCCCTGGCGTCAGGGCTGCTTTATGTTGCCTTTCTGCTGGGAACTCATTTTATCTGTGTTGAGTTTGGGAAGTTAGGGTATGCCCAGAGGTCAGTGGGGCTTTGTTTTCAAGCTTTGTTTGTACACCACATGAAGCAGTTTACCATGTGGGGTTTTGTGAAACTTAAACTTGAGTGTCTGCTTTTAATACACTCACATGCAGGCTCTCAGGGTTGGACTATAAACCTCTCAGGTGCCTTCTTTTAGAAGTTCCAGACACATAGCAAGCTGCTTTGCTCCCTCTTTTGGCCTAGGGCATTGTCCAGCTCTGTTCCTGAAGGCAAGAAGTAATTTGTTCCTCTGAAGGCCATGGCCGAGGTCGTTGTGTGCTAATGAAAGCAAACCATCAGTGAGCAGTAATGGAAAATGGTGGATGAGGTGGCAGGCAGGGGCTTGCTTTCAGTGCACAAAAAGAGAGGGCTTTAAAATTTAAATTTAGTGAGAAATGAAAGGCAGATATAGGCGGACTCTATTAGAAGGTGAAATATTTGATCTTGGCTATTAATCTGTTATAAAAATACTTTCATTTCCTTGCCATATGTATCCAGTGATAGACTTTCATAAATGAGATGGCATTAAAATGTGCTTTATGTTTCTAGTCAAAGCTCTTTTATTATTATGCAAGTCCTAGTTGGGAGGAAAAAAAAAACAATTACAGAAGCAGACTAAGAGGAATAAATTATTTTAACTCATTTATACAAGTGAAACACTGCTCCTACTTGAAAGCTATACACTGTGCAGTACTGAAATGCCTCAGGAAGAGCTTGCTCCATTGCAGCTTACTTACAGGCAGAGGAAATAAAAATGGAGCCTAAGAGGGCTCATGAAGCTGCAATGCCTCAAGTCTTGACAACGTTTGGACTGAACTGATCACTACCCCTTCTGTTAGCTACTCCTGACCTTACCAGCATTGTCTGGGAGGCTCTCTGCTGTCTCTTACAGTTGCTGGGAGTGAGGTGTAAACCCAGGGGACTCCCACCAGACTGACCCAGTGTCCAGGCTATGAAGTTAGGAAAACCCCCAACCAAACCACACAAAAGTCCCCAATTACCCCTCCCTGCAAACCCCCAACCCAACACAAAAGGGAAAAAAAAAAAAAAAAAAAAACCTCCTTCAAACAAGTTTCTTCAGCAGCTGTCAGCCATGCAAGCTCAGCCCAAGGATTGCCCTTCTGCAGCCCTGTGCCCCTCTGAGCACATACATCTAGGTGGCACATTGCTCTTTTCTCCTCAGCCCCTGAGGCTGTCAAAGATAAAAAGGATGGACTGGTAGACCTTGGGCAGCCTCAAAACAGCCCAGAGCCCTGCCAAGGGCTGCAGCTACTCTGCAGGTGATTTTGAGGCAATGAAGTCAGTGGTGCTTGGAAAGCTGCTTCTGGATTTGCAGAGCATCATCGAGTGCTGCTGGGGGCTGTGAGGGTGTCAGCCCCATCTGTGGCCTGGGTTCAGGCCAGGGGGTCAGTGCTGGGCTGTGGGCGTTCAGGCTGTACATGGAGGAGAGTATGTGGCTTGTCTTCTGCTCTGGGCTGGCCTGGCTTCAGGAAGGGCACTTGCTCAGGTGGCCTCCCCAGAGCCCTGGCAGGCAGCATTATTGTGCAGTTGTACCTCTGCAGCCCTGTACAGAGGCATGCATATGTCCTGCTCCCTGTATGGATCACCATATAGCTCTGTTGCATTTGGCCTTTGTCTTGCTGATGTCGAATGTGTATTTCATAGCTGGTCTATAATTAGTGTGAGCTGGCACTGCTGGGACTCTGCACGCCTGCTGGACAAGACTTTGATGAAGTTTCTATCCGGCCAGCAAGGCTGAGAGGCTTCACTGCTCCTGTGGCTGCTGTGCACCTGCAGGGATGGCAGCAGGCTGCAGGTGCAGCAATGCCACTGAGTGGAGAGCTGCAAGGCCTGTTTGGGTGCAATGCAGAGGTGAAGGGACCACTGGCAGCCTGAAACAAGCACAGGACATGGCAGGTGGCTCATGGCAAGAAGGAAAAAAGGGTTTACACCTTCTGACTTTTAGCCAGGCAGCTCAGGCACAAATGCCTGGTTTATTGCAGGCAGCTCAGGCCATTCCAACACGCATTGGGATTGCTGTGCACAGCCACAAGGAGCAGGGAGTTTGTCCACAAAGGAAGCAAAGCACTTGAGCATCTGGCAGCTTGCTGCTTTTTCTTTCTTCCTTTTCTTTCAAGTAGTGGCCAGTCACACATTTGGAGATAATTAAAACAAAGGTTGAGCCTTTTTTTAATATACCGTGAGCATTAGCAGCTGGACAAGGAATCAGCCAGCAAAAAACCCACCATACTTCTTGTACTATTCCTAAATAAAAACAAACTTTGAAAGCAGGCTCTTTTTTCCCCCTTCCTAGAAAATCTGCCCTCTCTGCAAGGACTAAAATACCAGCGCTGTGTTCTCTCCTCTGTTTAAGCAGCCTTCATCGCATCCAAGTGCCAAAAAAAAAAAAAAAGGTGGAATTCCTGAACAGCAGGTGAAAAGAAAACAGAAGATCAAAAGCAGGTCTGGCTGCCAGAAGAACCTGCAGCAGTGCTTGGCGGGGTGGGGGGGGTGTGTGTGCAAGAAAAAGTCATGCAGACTGCTGCTGGTGTCAGAGACTTTTGGAAGGTCATCAAGGAGGTTTTTATTGAAAGCATCCTGCATGAAAAAGCAGCACTAGGAGACAAACCTGCAGCGCATGATGAGGATGGTGCTAAAGGCACCAAGCCACCCATGGTAGGAGAATTTGTTCTTCTCCATTGCATTTACAAAAGCAGATCTAACAAATCAGAGCTGAGACAGGAGCCTGTGCACAAGAACGTCAATGTGAGTGCTCATACTGGGAGAGCATGAGGCAGTGGCTGTAGCTTTCTGGGGGAACGATGGAAGAAATGTGTCACTCTTGGCTCACCCTTCCCCTAAAGGCAAAGGACACATAGTTTGCTGTCCTTGTAACCAGCCAGTCCTAATATTAATCCCTATTTCCACACCCTGCTGCTTATTCATAGGCCTGTGACCAAGTCCTTGTCTCTGGAATGATGTGCGCTTTGGAAGAAACCGCTCCAACACTCCTCATATTTAATGGCCTTCAGAAAAGAGACCTCAGCCCACCCCCTTCTTCTTACCTCTCCTTGACGTCTTTGGAAAAAGCACGGACAATCTGGCCCAGAGGCAGCCAGCAGAACTTGGCCTAGAAACCTTGGCCATGTCTCTGGGTCCCATGGGGCAGGCAGCACTGGGAGCCCTGCAGAGTCCAACTCATCTTCCAGCACTGCTGCAGGCTGTGGTTAGCACTGCTGCCTGTGAGCCATCATCCTGCCCCTCAAAGCCTCACTTCCTAACCGTGCCTGTGAGCATTTCCTCCACCACTGCTACAGCTGGGAAACGGAGCCTGAGCAAGGACAGAGCAGGCAGCAAGCTGGCATGGGGCAGCGCTGGCATCATACATCAGAAGCACTTGGTGCTGGCTTCCTTCCCAGATACCATGAGACAGCAGAGCTGATCTCTTACCTGGAGATGCACATTAGTGGGTGGCAAACAGAAGAAGGTGCACATTTACTCCTGAAGACAGCCTTTTGGTTTTGTTTTAAATTTTATTTTTAAAATTCTGCATCTGAAAACAGCATTTGAGAGAGAGCATTTCTGTACACCTGCAGGGTTTTTGGTATCATACAGTATCCATACAGCCGCTCCTTTTCTGCACAACAATTTGCTTGGTCGGACAAAAAAAAACCCAAAAACCCCAAAACCCCACCCCAACCCCCCAAACTCCCATTGCCAAAGGCTCCAGCTAAGGCACGTTGTTTTCTGCTAAGTGAAGGACAGAAGGGTGCAAAAGTGGGTAGTGCAATCATTGCTGAAAGTCACATTCTACTACCAGAAAAAGCATTCTGACTTTGAGCTTTGATTACCGCTCCGCTTAAGACATTTCAACCTCTCATAAAATACTCCGTTAAATAAATAGCAAAATATCTACATCTTTCATCTGTTCCATCTGAATTTCCAATTACTGTGATTATTTTTGTTTGTCATTTTGCTCTATATACATGGGATAATTTTTTTTTTCTATTTTCTTTTCTTTTTCTTATTCCAACAGCTTACAAAATAGTTCTGTACAATTTTATGCACATCATGGTCTATAACAAAATAGTTATTTCTTAAAACTATATCACCACCAGTCTCTGCAAATGACAGAATAGGAATAACTTATTATGGTCTATGTTAGGCAATACAAAAATTCCAATCGACCCGAACACGAACCAAAATGACAAAGTCAGAAAAATAATTTCATGAACTCAAATTAATTCTTTTTTGTTTTTGTTTGTTTCCCATGTAAACCCTTTTCAGTTGCCTTTGGGTTGTATCCACATCTAGATTTGGGATTCCTAGAAGCACTGCAGCCTGCTGGGAATACTACTGCAACACTACAATTCTCCTGGAGAAGAGCAGTAAAAAAACCCAACACAGACAAACCTCAGCAGAAGTCCTTCAGTTCTGCTGACTCTGACCACCTTTGGATGAAGCTCCAAAAGCTGGATGCTTTGGAAATGCTTTTATGACNTTTTTTTTTTTCTATTTTCTTTTCTTTTTCTTATTCCAACAGCTTACAAAATAGTTCTGTACAATTTTATGCACATCATGGTCTATAACAAAATAGTTATCTGAGTGCACCCTTGGATTCCCAAGCATCACTCAAAACCTGGCCCCATGTGGTGACATTCTGCATGTTTTAAGAGGAGAAATCTTCTCCCAGCACCAGTCTGAAGGGAATGCTACTACGCCATGCCAGAGTGAGTGACTTACTCCACAATTTGCCTTTTGCATCTGCAAGCAGTCTGTCCTCTTACGGGCTGAAGATAAATTAGAAGTTATTAAGTTTGTACTTTGTAGGTAAATAAATCAATCTTCCTTATCTGCGGTGAGTTGCAAAAGGCAAGGCTCATAATTTCCTAAGGTTTATATGAAGGTCTGAGCCTCCCTCTTGCCCAACGGGAAGGTCATTTTCTTCCCTCAAAGGCTGCATTTGTAAGCAATTTCTATTGTACTGGTGAAGTGTAAGCTGACAGCGACACAACTGAGCTGTAATAGAAATCTCAAGGTGCCTTTTATTCATTCCACAACAAACAGAAAGAGTGAGCAAGACACAGACAACATCAAACCTCCCAACGCAGTTTAAGGCCACATTTAGAAAGGATGAAAGTAAGGCTTTCTTTAAGGGGCAGCACACTGATGCCACAATGGGAACAGCCAGGGAACAATTTGAAGCTGGCAGGATCCGCCCAAGTGAAAATCTGAAACTACATCCTCGTCTCGGCCAGCAGATCTGTGCCTTCCCTTTGGATGCACGCAGGGAAACAAAATGCCATAGACATCCTCCTCCAGAGTATTCCCAGCAAGCTGCAGGTGCTCCTCGAGCAAGAGCTCGCCAGCTTCTCAGGTGAGGGTGTTAATTAGAACAGACCCAAAGACAAATCCTTATAATGTACAAACGCAGCGCAACGAACCGCGCCGAGAACTGTCACTCTGTTATCAGAGGCACCTGTACAGTATCTTGCTGTTTGCCTGGCAAGGTTATAAGTAATACTTCTAGGTTTGAACAAAGTAGAAAGAGAATTTGCATAGATTGTACATTCAGTTCAAGGAGATTTCTGGTACCTTTGTTGGTGGTGTTGTTATCAGGTAAACGTTTGCAGACACAGTGAGGTAGCAGCTGTGATAGCACCCATGAGCAAAAGAAGGTAACCAAGGCAGAAGCAGAGCAGAGTGAGCTACACACTACTGTTAGGATAAAGGGACACAATCAACGCAGTACCTGCAAGTATCACAGGGTGAGGGTTAATCACTGCCAACACCACACTTAGCTGGAGACAGCCTAGTGCTGCCCTGGTAACACAGGCTGTAAGATCTTCTTGCCTGCATTTTAGAAGCTCTCAGGCTGATTATTCTACCCCTTACTTCAGTGGTGGTGGTGAAAGTTTTCAAAGGGCAAGCTCTTCTCCTCTATCCTTCTATTCACATTTGTTGGGCTCCTCTGTGCCTGGCTGCAGCAGCAACTGCTCTCAGCAGGCACTCTGAAGCAGGTATTCCTGCTCGCAGAAACTCCTGCTGGGCCCCTAAAAGGGCAGCATCCTGTCCCCTCCAACACTACATTGCTCCTAGCCTTCCTGTGAGCATCAACCCTGGAGTTGTCTTGGCAGAAGCCTGAGGGTTTGGTCTGGAGTGTTTAATGTGATATTTTCTACTGTTAATTAGTAGGGGTTCAATGTAATGTCCTGCGAGCCCTCAAGGCTATCGTGGAGATCCTGAGTGGCTGAAAGAAAAGCACATATGGATCACAGGCTTCTCACAGCCAGGCTGGAGCACAGGCCACTGGAAAATGCCACTTTCTACCAGGCTGATCTTACTCTGTTGCTGAAATACCCAGACTGCTACTACACAAATTAAATACTCATGCCTGAAAATCAGCTGAAGATCATTTCTATCTCTTACCAGATCCTTCATGTGCCTTGGTGCTCAGCTGGCTGAAGGCTGCTCTGAAAAGCAAACTTTTCTGATTTGCAGATGGGGTTTTTGAAGACGCCTAAGGGATTTGGCTCACACAAGTACAAAACTTCCTGCTCAACGGAAAGCAGTGGGATTGGCCAAGGTGTCATAGAGCCAGCTCCTGAAGCACTGGGATCTGGGAAGACAATGAGGGGGTTGTGATAGCCAGCGGCAAGCTGGCAGGTCTCTGGCAGCTGGAATGAAGGAGAACCAGAGAAATCAACAGAATGTTGGTCCTCACTGCCTTGCCACAATAAACCCCTGGATCTTATTTTCCTTCCACCTGGGAAGCCAAGGCTGAGCTCTTGCGGTATCAGAGTGTCTCAGCCTTGCTGTGCAGAGGATGCTCTGTTTGCTGAGAGTTCTGTTGGAGCACAGTTGTGTCAAACTTCTGCAAAGTTCCAGCATCTTCTTTACCCTTCAACTCTCCCTTTAGTCGGGTTCAGAAGATCCCAGTTCTGAATCACTGACTTCACTACTCTGGTCACTATAATGGTAGCTAAGAGTGACGGAGACTTCATTAGCATTGCAATTAGTGCTGCAGGAGATGGACAGGAGGTGAGCACACATCAGTTAGCCTCTCTGCAAGTGCTGCAGGGTGACCGTTAATATGCTGCTAAACAACTGCACCTGCAGTGTGCACTAAAGCCACCACCCAGGAAAGTCAATTTGCAACACACGAATGCACACTGCTCTATCTCTAGGCTCAGCAAGGAGGAAGGCAGAGATGCAGAGGGACCTCGTGTAACACTTGCTGTCACGAAGGGATTGTGAAAATTTTCTGCTTGCCATGAGCACAACAAAATGAAGGCATCATTTCAATTCTAAAGCAAACCTGTACAGCAGAAAATGAGAATGCAAACATCGCTACTTAATGTCCAAATGCCATCAAAGAAAGAACTGGACAAACCTGAAAATAAGCTGGCAGCTGAGCTGTTGCTGTTAGCCTGAAGGTTTAACATTCCCACACACAGAGCTTTGCACAAAGCTAAAACTGACTTTGGACATGATCCAGTAAATCACCTGTGTAGATGTTCTGTGTGCTGCCACATCCCCTTTCTGTCTAACAGTGACTGCTCACAGAAACATTACATGACTATTGTGCAGCTTGGGCAGAGCTGAAACTAGCAAAGCATTACAGAGAGGACAAATGTGGGCACATAGACCCCTCTCCCACAGAAAGGGAGTCTGATCCAGGCTGCCTTTCAGCTGGAGTGCTGTTCTGCCAGGGCTAGCCAGTGTGACTGGGAAAGAACACTTGCAAACTCAAACGAAGATGCACAGCTTGCTCATTTGTACAAACTGTGGGTCCCTGCTCTGAAGTCTCCTTTTCACCAAATGTAAGATCTGTGAAGCTATTCTCTTCTAGCAATAGACTGTATTTATCACAGGCTCCAAGTGCCTGTCATTTCAGGGCCAGAAAAACCACAAAGCTGACATTGGTCTCTGCGATGCTACCCCAGCATCAGCTTGGAGCAAGCTCTGATCCCTGATGGACAGCGTAAGTCAGACAGTGTCCTGTATCTGACATGTCTCTGTGCCTGCACACTCACAGCTATGGTGGAGGCTGTTGATTAGGGTCAAAACAGCCCCCAGAAGATGTTCCAGATATGGCTGCTGATGCTTTGATGCCTTCAAACAGCCTTTACTAACAGCACACAGTCACGCCTTTTGTTTGTGCTGGACTCTGAAGTCCTTACTCGGCATTAGGAGCCTGTAGAAGCTTCGCCTGGGGCAGGCTCAGCCTCTTCAGTTTTACATCATTTGTTGTAACAGTGGCACTGGGATTGCCAGCTTGCTACAAACCTTCTTTGTGTAGATGTCTTTTGTCTTTCAGAACATAAGCCAATATAAGTTTTGAGGCATTTTAAACCTGGCCTATAATGTAAATAGACACATCAGAAACAATTTGTGTATTTCCTTTCCCTTTTTTTTTTTTTTGTATTTAAAGAAAACAATTTGCACCTAACAATTTAAATTCTGAAAGTGGCAGACTTTCTTCTAACCACAAAAGATGGGATTGTTGCCATCTTCCCCTTGGTCTAGTTAATAATGGAAACTTGCCAACAAAGCATTTAAAAACCTTCCTGCTTAAGAATAGAAAAAGTATCAAATTGAAACCCCAAGTTATCTGCAGGCATGTGTGAGCGCACCCCTAGATTTAGCTTATGTGCAAGATGGACTGAAGACTGCCACTAGCCCAGCAGCCTTATGGAGAACCCTCACTGACTAGAATTGTTGATGAGTTTTATTGTGTGCCCTAAGTAGGATGTTCTTCATGTAATCTGCAGGACTTGACCTGTGCAGTTGTCACCACATCAGCGTGACTCAAGCCCTGGACTTCACAGTGAGGATTGGTGGTCCCCAGAAGATGTGACCTTCATGAAGGAATGTTAGACCGAAAACAAGCACTGCTAAAAAGTATCTACTGAACAAGTAATCACACTGCGTTGCTGTGACATACACCCTGGTTCTAAACACACCTGCCTCCAGAGCTGGCTGAAAAGCTGGAACGTTCTCTTGACTGAAGTATTTCAAGCAGATCTCATTGCTACAAGCTTTTCTAGAACTGCAGCTCTAGGGACGGGCAAAATCGAGACAACAAAAGAAAGGGAGGTGTGAGGGGAGGAAGGCCTTTTCTTAACAAAGGCAGCTTCAGTTAGTAAGAGAACATAATCTTCAAGCTGCAAAAGCAGCACCTACTAATTAGTCATTGACTAAAACATAAATAATAAATATCTAAACTGTTCCTCCTATGCATCCACTTTTGTGCCAGATAAACATTTCAATGCTCTACCTTAATGCCAGCACAGCTGACACTGCGATTTCAAGTCCAAAGCAAACTGCAAGTAGCTTTAAACCAATACTGTGGAGAGAGACACTGCAAGCCACTGGGATCTGCCTGTTAATGGTCTTCTTTGCAAGTGTTGTTTAAAAGGGAATTCAACCTTCCTGTGAGATGCGAGCATGGAACCGCTTAGGGTCTCTCCCCTCCTGATGCAGATGCTTAACTCTCATCAGCAGAAAGTTAGTCATGCAGGCAGGAGGGCAAACAGAAACCCTGCTTGATTACATCAACAGAGATCACCACAGCAACCACAACAAAGTGCATGCTTGATGCTAATGTGAAATGCATTAGTTGGAGATGAATTTGCATATAAAACCTGTATTTTAAAAAAGTTTTTGGAATGTAAAAGAATTTTTTTTTTCCTACTGTAGAAAATGCAGCTTAAAATGATGCCTCTTTGAAACAACGTGCAGCCTGCCAGAAATTCTGAAGACAGGCAAGGGCAGTTTGTCAACAGAATAAAGTAAAAGCACTGAGGAACAAGGCATCGCTCTCCTTCACATTCACCTTGTGGCTTTGGTCAGGAACCCATGTCCTACACAGCCTTCCAGATGTCCTGCACAGCCTTCCAGACCCTTTTTGCACAAAGAGTTGGCAGATCTGAGATCAAGGTAGGGAGTTAGTGTTAAGACTTACTAGTCACTGCTCCAAGTAGGGAAGAAATGTGTTGGGGCAAATCACAGCTCAGCTCACAAGCAAAACCAGCAAAGGGTGTGAGCAAACATGTCCTGACCCACCCCAGCCTGTACACATACAGTTGCTGTAGTGGAAGTCTGAAAATGCTTAGGAACTGGTGGGCTTAGGAATAAACCTGCAGATTTGAAAGGGCTGAAATCCAGAATGTTTGTTTTTTCCTTTAAATTAATACTCTTAGTACCCAGACCCTGAACTTGCCTGCATAAGACATAAAAGACTAATATGGCAAAACACTAGTTCCATTTAGAGTTTATCAAGAATTGAGTCTAAAATAATCTCAGAAAATAATCTGGAAGTTTCTGCTTTTGCTTGTTTTCTCTAACTAGGGCAACAGACGTTAGCTGAGTCCAGAATTACTTTGTGTTATTACAGAAAACAAACAAAAAAACCCAACCAAAAGCAAAAAGAAGAGAGTAAGGGGAGGGTGTATCATGATGATTTCCCCCTTCCGTGAGGTAACACAGCCACACAGGCTCTAGCCTCCCCAGAAAGCTGAGCAGAAGGGAATTTTGCTGTGATTTATTTATGGTAGCAAAACAATGAGAGCCTAGGAAATAGGTACAGATATATTTAAAAAAAAAACCAGCTGCTCCTTTACTGCCCTCTCCAAGATTTGCTGCTGCTGTCTGAAACCTGCAGAAGCACCACGGCCAGGGCCCCACGGGACAGCAGAGGTTGGGGGACAACCAAAGTGGCCTCTGACAGTGCTGATGGAGAGGACAGTGCCAAAGGCCTTGTCAGGACTTGTTTTTTTCAAACGAATTATATTGCAGTAAGTAACAAAAACGTATCCTGCTCCCTTGGGTTTCTGGAATCTGCTGTGAGGTTCACACGTGAGCAAGGTTAAATTCCCTTTTAAAAACCTATGCCAGAGGAGAGTGCAGTGGACGCTACCTCAAGCGCCCGTCAGGTTTGACAGGGCCCAGCTCAGATTTGGGGTCCGGGCTCAGGGAGCTCCAAGCTGTCTGAGTGCAGCCTTGCATGACCGGGCAGGCAGTGGGGCCGGTGCTGCAGATGTCCACGGCCGACCAGACACTGCTGACCAGAGAGTCCACCCAGGCTTCCAGCCGGGCGCCCACCAGCCCCGCGTTCCTCTTGGCCTGCTCCACGTGGGCGGCGCTGATGGGGATATTCAGGATGGGGTTCAAGCCCTGGAAGCTCTGCTCCATGTAGGCGTTCTTCGGAGGCCCGCTGTGATACTTCATGGCTTCCTCTGGAAACACAGAAATCAACCCAAAGTCAGTGCACTGCAAAAACATGACCTGAAGCTTCAGAAGCCATCAGATGCAACAGAAAGGCAAAAGTTAGTGGCTGGACTAAGTCTCTTTCCCCAGCTTTAAGGACACGCAGAGGACAGGCTGTGCTCAGCTCTTCAGCTCCTCGTGCTCACCACTGCAAGCTCCGCTCACCGTGCTGCTAACCCTGCAAGTGCTGAGGCTGAAAGCAGCACTGTCCTTATTAGCATCATGTACAAACGGTGTCCCCCGAGCTGCAGGACACCCAGGCATGACACAAAGCACAGTACAACAAAAAGGCAGGTCCAGCCTCCAACATATCCCAGCTACCAGCTCCTGTCTGTACCTGGAGCCTGATCAATGTGCAGCTCCTTCTGGGGAGAAACTCATTTTGCATTCAGGAGAAGCTAATTTTGCCTCTCTCCCTGCAGAAGCCTGGGAGATAAGCCTTGTGCAGCTGAAGTAGAAGCTAAGGAAGGCTCTGCTCTGAAATTAGGAAACAGTTCAAGGGTGTTTGGTGTGAGAAGGCTGCTGACCCTCCGCAGACCTTTAAGTGCTATCTGATTTGTCTAGGAGGATGAGCTGAAATCTCAGCTTGGGTTTCTTTTCCTTTTTCTTTTCTTCTTCTGATGAATTATGTCCTGCTGTGGAAAAGTCACATAATTTGTTAGCTCAAACTGCCTCCAAAAACCATGTGGAGCCACTCATGGCATTGGAAGGTCAACACCAGCATGCTGGGCAGACCAGAGCCATAACGAAGTATGTGCAGCCCCAGCACCATTCCTGGCAGTACTCCATTGTCACTGGGAGAGCAGTCTCTGAGGCCAGCTACCCTCACGTTCTTGTGCTGAATGCATCCATCATTGCCTAAGGACACTTTGCAGTGTGGTTGTTTTCCTTATGGTAACTCTTCTGCCTCAGCAAAGTGCAGGATGTTACCCCAAATCTGTAATACTGTAGTAAAAATCATTGCCAGATTGTGACAATGCCTTTGAGGACCCTGGAGATTGCAGGTCAGACTGTCCCCCTAAGGCTGGCTGACTCCTTAAGGTCTGCGAGTGCACCAAGGTGCTGCTCGTTAAACACAATGAGACCCTCCAAAACCCTTCACTGAGCACCTCATGGGAGAAAATTCTCAACCACTGCTTTCTGTTCTCAGCTGACTTCCCCAGCATCCTTGCTCTGGCAGCACGGAGGATATGTTTAGCTCTGCCAACACACACAGTGTCTCGAACACAGAATGGGCCCATTCAGGGCACTGCAGGCTAGGAAAGCCGCGGCGCTGAGCTCGCGTTCTGGGGCCAGCAATTACAGATTCATGGCTACAATTCCTTCCACATGGCCTTGCTGCTTGCTCTGCAGCCTGACACTGAGTCTTTTATTCCACGCAGAGGAGAGTATCTCATGCGCTGGCAATAAACTAGCACATTTATTTAGAGGGAAAAGGGACATTTAATTGGAGCTTTGCTGTTACATTTGCAAAGTCTTTCATGTCAAATATTGTGCAAGTCCATTACTGCAAACGCCCAATTAAATTAGTGTGGCACATCTCCATCACTTAAATGCTTTCTGCATTCAGTTCCTCCATCAAACTCCTCTTTTTAGTTTAAATGGTAGATCTTTTTAGTTTAAATGGTAGATATCTACAATCACCTCCAGTCCAAAAGAGTTTATTCCATGCACATGTGGCAGAAGTGTGCTCTGCCAGAGCACTGCAGTTTAAGAAACAGAACAAGTACACATGATTAAATTTCCTCCTTTGGAAGCAATTAAATATGGAAGACTGTTTGTCAACATATTAATTAAATAGGAACATTCTAAGTAAAAATCCCCAAACAAATCAGAGCTGGCATTACTAGCAGGATCATCTGATTGAAACTCAGAGCTGAATTAAAGCCTGTTGTGCATGTGCTTAGTGCATGGAACAAGAGAGATGTTTTTTGTCAGACATATAACAGGATGCAATGGAGCTTGCCCTTCTCTCTGACTCAGCCTCACCCTTGTCCCAGGCTTCAGGACTTGATGGATCAACAGGACTTGAAGCAGCAAAACCTACAGAAACCATAGGACCTAGTGCTTGCTTGAATCTGGCCAGTTGGAGCAACCAGTTCAGTTAGCTGAACTGCACACATTAAACCAGGTATTTTTTTGCTAACAAACAAGTAGCCCTTTGACTTCAGGAGGATGTATATCAATGCAAAACATATTCCACTGACTCTAAATTACAGCTTAAAAAAAAAAGAGTTATTTTTGTGCTCCATCTTTCTTTGCTCTTCATTCTGGGAGAGCACTTCAGTTCTCAGCTGGCTTTTCTTGGTCAAACTTTGGCCTAAATACACAGCCTGCAGCCAATCACACAGAGTGGGATCTCAGCATTTTGGTGTGAGCTTGCTCTTAGTTTTGTAGAAAAAGCAAATTAATTTAGACAGAGATTGGGCTAAGGAATGAAAAATGGGGTTACCTCGGTGCACATCAAGGCTCTAGACCTGTGGGTTTTTTTAAGTAACACAGAAGGTACAGCTTCATTTCCTTACTTGAGCTGTGCTGAAGCCCTCTGGCAAAGAGGTAATTTTGTATTGACATTTTGTTTGTTTTTTCTTGCAGCAAACAAGACAGTGCTGCATTTGCTCATTGTGAAGCTAATCGACTCCTTGTCAGCTGGATCTGAAGTAAATTTCAAAGCAAATCCCTGTCTTCAGGGTTTGTTCTGGAATGATGATTCCAGAGCATGTCTGCTCTTCTGTGCTCCTGCAGTTGCCTGCTGCTGTTGCCAGCCACATTACCCCTGTTTAAATTGAAGGAATCACAGCAGTTCTGCCACAAGTTGCCACCCACCTTATAATCCATATAGATGCAATTAGAATTGATCTGAGCCACTGCAAACAACCAATGGCAAAAAAAAAAAAAAAGGTTCCCCAGTATATACTTAAGATGATCTCTAAATATGGATTAGGTTAAAAGGCCTTTGAGATGCATGTGTGCATTGCAGTGTATCTGCTAATGCAGCCAGGCCTTTGAAGGAGGAGGCTGCACAGGGACCAGGAGCTTGTTCCATGTCCTGTTGTGGAGCAGCAATGATCAGAGTCCCAGGTGATCATGCTAGAAGCTGAAGAGAAAAGTTCTTTCTCAAGATGAAGAAAGAGAAATGCTGTTCACTGCCTTCCTTGTTTGAAGGAAGAATGGTTTTACTTATCAGTTTGTTCATTTATTTTCAACTCAGTGTTTAGCATCAGCTTGAGGTTTGGGGCTTTTTCTGCCCCAGAAGCAAATCTGCCCACTGGCTCACAGTGACCTGTTTAGCTTTAATGAAACAGACACTGCACATTAGACTCTCAACAACTTATTATCCTCACTTCAACCGGGAGGTAGCTTCAGAAACTTTGCCATGAGTATAAACTCAAATTTAAAAAGGTAATTGCATTGGCTTTCCCTCTGCCCCTCTCAGTGCCCCAGGGAGACTGGAGTCATCACACTTGGCACTTCATGTGGACTGTGTAGAGCAGGGAAGGGTGGGATAGTGAGATGATGAGAATACAGTAGCCAACCCCTACTTAATTCTCTGTTTTCCTAGCACTGTAACGTACTTGGTAGTTTGGATTACAGTTTGTGAACTGCTGGCTAAATGCTCTAAATTATACCTATGGTTTGGTTCTGCCTCTGCAGTCCCCATGCTGGGAACATGGACATCTGGCATTGAGTCTCCAACTGCACTTCAATTCAGGCTGCCTAAAGCAGGCAGCAAGAAACCTCCCTGCCTGTTACCACTGCTAGTGATCTTCTACCCATCTTCCCCCTGCTTGTCTCCTCCATGTCACATTCCCTCTCTGCCTTGGCACAGCTTAATTCTAGGGCATCCTGCTGGTCCTTAGCATCCCTCCCGTGTCTGTACAATAAGCTTGGAGTACTTGGCTTTAATATACTCAGCCATATGGTAAGAAATTTAGAGTTGCCATTTAGAGGAAGAATAAACAGTCTGGCTGTGAAGGACGTAGGAGGAAAGAGTCTCTGGTGGAGCAAGTGAACCTGATTTCTCCAAATGATTTATCTCACAAATTCCCTTGGTTTTCCTTTACTTTTTCTTCCTTTCTCTAAGTAGGCAAACGCTTGAAGGCACTCTTGAACCTGCTGAAGGCAGAGCTGATCAGTGACACTACTCAAACCAGGGAAATGACACAGGTTTGGATGACTGGAGGGGCAAGAGGAACAAGATAGCATAAATAATATGAGATTTTTAGACTTCCCACTGACCTAGCTTTGGGAGCCTCGTTTACTGTGGAAATAGCCCAGACTTCCCAGCATGCTTGGTATTTCCATGTAGGATCTGATCTCTGATAGATCCAGGTTTAGGAAAGGTCATGGAATTAGTGTTTTTTAAACAAAGTATGTTCTGTCAGCTCTGCACAGCTGAGTGCAGCAGCAAAGCGAACCCTTGCTCTGGATTTGACTTGCAAGCACAGGCTTTAGGTCAAAACTAATAAATAAATGGGAATAGAAAAATGAACAAACTAGCTGCATATGCTGCTTTTTATCAACAAAACATCTTTGTTGGCAGCTGTACCCTCGTTTATTTATTTATTATTTTACTTTGAATTGTAATAATGAATTTTGAGAGTCGTGATCCAGGAATAAATACATTTTGCTTTGATTATTCAAAGGAGAAGCCTTTGTGGGCTTCATGAAGGGAAGGGGCTCCCTTCCTGATGCTGGGAAACCAAAAGCAACCTTTCCATACTGTGCTGCACACTGGAGTAATGTGCAGCTAAGTCATCAGTCAGGAGATGCAGTGACTGTTGCCATGCCCATGCTCTCAGCAGACAAGGTTTCAGTGGTGGCTGTGCTGCTGCCAGCTTTGTGCAAATGATTTTTAGAGCGACAGACACTGCACACAAGCCTCTGGCCAGGTTTTCGTGTGTTTGACTATGTGGACTGCAGTTTCTACATCTGGAATACAGAAGACAGAGGGAGCTGAGGCATTAGCAAGCAAATGATGGGCAAAGTGACACGAAATACCTCAGTCATTCAGAAAGCTTTTGGAGTAGCATTTTTTTCCCAGGGTAATCTTTTTCTGACAAAGATCTATAGTGAGAGATTTTTTTTTTTCTTTTGGGAAGGGCTGGGGGAGAAAGGGTAAGGGAGGATGAAATTTTAAAGAAATCCCTAATCAAACATATTCCCTCTTCTGCTGACAACTCCTGTCCAAGTCTAATGCACGTTTGATTTTCAGTGTTCATACAACACAGCAACACTGTTCCTGTCTCTTAGAAGATTTCTGGCAGCTTCTGCATTGTTTATAAGTTACAGAAACTGTTCTTTTAGAAGTTCAAATTCTTCCCTCTTGCAAGGCCTTCGTTTGGCAGAGAGAAATATAGTTAAATAATAAAGTGGTAAGAAACTGACAACAACTGACAATTGCCTGTATAGAGCACATTAGTGCCACTGAAAGCCTGAAAACCCCCAACAACAAGAATCTGCATTGTAAAGGCAATTCTAACTAGATTGGAGTGCCAGTGTCTGCCCCTGCAATGAACGTTACTCTTTACCTTCATGTCTCAGACATCTGGAGATTATACATCACGTCATCAGCAGCACATCACTCCTCAGGCCTTTTTCCTAGATAACATTGCTCCCAAGATTTATATTTCATTCTGATAGCAGGTTCTAGTCACCACATGAAGGAAGAGGGCTCTTTAACAGAAACTACAGGGGCATCGATGGGCAACATGGAGTAACGGCCTCACTTCAGTGGAGTTATTCCAGAGTCAGAGTTTGGACCAAAGAGAGTTTTGTCTTTACACGTGTGGGCTCTTGGTTGAAGTCTCAGACACTTAACTGTCCAGAGGGCTCTTCCATTACCAGTAAAGCAGCAAGGTTGCTGGCCACATGCCAGACATTCCACCCAGTTTATGCCTTAACCCTGAAGTTACCAAAGAACTGGGAATTCATTAGCTTCCAGGAAATGAGTCAGTAACAGCTGCATTCAGGAGCAGGCTGCCTCCAATTTTAAAGTGTATTGGTTCTGCACATGGTGTCACAATTTATCATTGCCTGTTAGCTAACAACAGCAGTAGGTTGGTGGGGGGTTCAGTTTCTGCATAAGGAACGATGCCACCAAATGTTAGAAGAACAACTCACTCGGTAAGTTAGCTCTTCTGCTGAGCAACGTGCAGCACCGAGCTCCTGCGGAGCAAGATAAGGGCTGCATTAGCTCGCAGCAGTTGTCTGGTGGTGTTTGCATTACAGAAGCAGCACAGTTATGCTGGAAGGTAAATGCCTGACTCAGTTTATTTGCTGGCTTGTCGGGAAGATGAACTTCTGAAAACTTAATAGGATGATTCGTGTATCTAGCAAATTTAAGATGTCTGAAGCTATGAATATTAATACTGGGCAGATGGAAGCACTTGAGCACGTTAAGAACAATGGTAAAGATATTCATAGCAACAGACTTGCTTTGATCTTACTGAGTAAGAAAACAGGTGTGGCTACAAAACCTCTTCTCTTCTCCTAGCCCAGAGTCCTCAGCAGTGGCTGAAGACTCAAGCACTTGAACAATGCCTGTGCTACTGCAAACTCCCGCTGGCAGCTTGACAATGACCTCTGCATTTGGACAGCTCAGGGCTGTTGTGTGAGGAAGAAAATGGTTCATTCCTAAAACATGCCAGCGTGGGTCTGATGGTGTAATTACTGGGATCACCATATCCACAGATACTGCTGTAACACAACTGCTTGGTGTGTACTGAGGAAGTTTTGGCAGCTGTCAGGCAGCTATCAGGCAAGAGTGAATGCCCAGCCTGACAATGTGTCAGGTGAGCTCTGGCCTAGAGTAATTTCATCTAATTGAGCATTGTGTATACTAATGCTTTTCTGGTTAAACACACAGACTTTGTCAAGACACCAGTTTAAAGATCTGCAACTCTCTAGGAGCAAGTGTGAATGAAGGCAGCAATGCAAGGACCACTTTTCTTTCTGTTTCTAAATGATGGGTTTCTGACGGCTCTCAGATTACTGAGAGTCTGAGGTTCTCTGGATCCTGAGCTGTGAATATTTTAAGGATATAAACAGCCTTTTGGTCATAGTGGCTGTTTCACAGGCTGGGTGCAGACATTTCCACCTGTCTTTGTGTAACAATTTCTTCTGATTTAGTATCCATACAATTCCTTTCTTTCCTCCTTTTCCAACACAGTGCTGCTTCATTTCTCTGGGCAGCACTTACAGCCCATGCAGAGACAACAGCTGTGTTATTCTTGTACCAGCCAAAGAGACCTTACCTTGTTTGATAGGCTGCTGATTGGAGAAGGTAAGAGGAGTAACGAGGAATTTGGTTTCAGCTACTTGTACCCAGTGGTGCAGAATCTTTATTGTCCAGACACCAGGCCGCAGGGGCAGGTTCAGAGGTGGTTTGTAGTGAGTAAACTCGGCGCTGGACTCAATGAGGATGTCATACGTTGCCGCGATGACGTTGATGGGATCCACCCAGATGACAGTGACGGTGACGTTGGGGCCTTTCCCCCACTTCTGCATGCCCACTGGCTCGTCTGTTGGGCCCAGCAGCCCCCCGAAATTCCGGAACAGCCTCTCCTTGGCATCCCACTCAGTGCCAATCTGAAATCAAAGACCACATTGCTGGTGACACCATTTCTGCAAGCACCTAAGACCCTCACGTCAAGTAAGGGCTCTCAAGACACAGTAGTGAGGAGACTTTCTCTAACAATGTCAGGTATGCACAGGTATAAAGGCTAACAGCAGCACCATGTGAGATCAGAAGTTTTACACCAACTGTGAGACAATTTTGACTGCCAAACCTGTTTTTATGGTCCAGCTGTCCACTTTTGGTTGATAGAGTTTTTCTTTATGTTAAGAGTAAGTTAACAGGCTATAGCAGCTGTTCGTTTTCTCCACACACAAGCAGCCAATAAAGGACCAAGCCTAGAGAGTGAACCCAGGCTGTGCACAGAGAAATACAGCACTTAGCACCTCCTGGGTCATGACAACGTATTACACACTTGAGAGGCAGATGCTGCAGCAGGCATCTACCCACTGGCTGCCAAGACCAAGGAAGAGGCTTTTGTTGACTTCAGGACATCAGGGCCTCTACTAAAACTTCCCTCCGAGATACTTTATCCTTGCCCTACTTGCCTGTATGGTGTATAAAGTTATTTCTGATAAACTCTCTTCTTACTGTCACAACAGTGCCACTGTTTATTTGTTCCCCAATTAACAGTGAAGCAGCTGATACACAATCTAGTGTAAATATTTAATGGATGTTTCTTTTTCCTAGCAGCTTCCATATTGCAGTGCTCTTCATACAAATTCTGATGGTTTACCCACAGCTGACACAAATGTACAAGCTGTTCCCATTAACAGTTGCACACTACTGAAAAGAAGCATCTCTGAATAGGCAGTGTCAAATGCAGTAAGTGGCCTTCCTAGGCCACCTGAAAGACTTCTGACTGTCCCAGTACTAAATCTAGCACGTGTTTTGGAGGCTGACCACTAATGAACCATTCCATCAGCTGTCAAGAAGGCAAGCTGGTGAACTGGAGCTTTGAAGGCCGCACAGTAGCTTTCAGAGGAAGTGCCCACCTTGCTTGGCCCTTGAGCTCCTGTTCTCAGGATCTCAAATCAAAAAGATTTGAGTGGCTTCATTTCAAGTGAATAACTGAAGAATCTCTCGGCTCCTGTTGGCAAGCAGACATCTGACATCATTCAGATATTTTGGCCAGCCAGGTACTGAAACCTCTCATGTTCCTTCAGGTCTTCTTTTGCATTAACCTCCTAACAAAGATTGTGGAAGACCTAGGAGTTGATTTGTTCCCCATACAGAAACAGAAGATTCTCTCAAGCAGTCCTTGGAGGGCCATGAACACACAGACAGGATCCTCTCTTTCACCAGATGTGACTACTGAACATTTCCCCAACACAGAGCTGTCTCTAATCTTTGACTCACATGGAGATGGTCAGGACCTCCTTTGCTGAAGGCATACCAAATAATTGTCCTCATTTGCTTCAGAGATGTTTCTTGCAGATGTCATCTCTTTTCATCAGCCTCAGTGGTTCTAAGAGAATGCCAAACATCCTCCCAAATCCCTAAAACCTAACAATTACCTGATGCCTACTGCCTCTCATACCTATACTGGAAACCATCCAGTCCTAAATCACTGTGGTTGGTAGACAAATTGCAGGAGGACTGCAAGCAAAAAGCTACAAGGCCAGAAGAATAAAACCCTACCACTCTAAATCCATCTGTCACAACAGGAATTCCTCCTACAGCACCATGACACTGCAGAACACCTGACAAAAGGAGCCTGCCAGTGCTCTGCAAGTCGGGCAGCAGGGCCGCTGGTACTTCAGAGGTGTTTCGCCTAGCACATGAGCTAATCACAGCAGGCAGCACAGTCCAGCCCAGATAATCAGAGCCAGCAGCGACTGCCTGGAGGAGCTGTCAGCATGGACCCACTGAATATGTATGGCAATAAGCAGAGAAAGAAAATTCCCTGATCAAAATTTCCTGACCAGATCTTATTATCTACTCTGTCAACCCTCACTGAGTACAGCCACGTCACACCTACCAGAGCTCGAGGGACCTGGAAATAATAAAGCCACAACATGTGAAATAAATCCATACCCTCCTGGGCAAAGAAAAGCTTGTAAGGAAGCCATTTCCACCACATTTGGTATTTCTTACTGAAGAACTTCAACAATTTCCCTCTCTTTAGCCTCGCAGTGTTGGGAAACCAGAAAGTTCCAATCCCCATGCTCCACTCTCCAAGAGACGCTGCTCTAACAGCAGATGTTGAGATGTGCTCACATGTGCAAAGGTTTATTAAGAGTGGTCTGTGAAGAGTAAAGGTTGCTTTAGAGAAAAAAAATCTAAGAGAGCTCTTAGCTGGCTATTAAGCTTTGTGCAGGCATCTTATTATTGGGTTCCCCTAACCTACATGAGAAGTTGCAGCCAAAGGGCAGAAGAGGAAGGAACAATTCTCGCACTGGTGGCAATTGCTTCTGATGAGAGCCTGTCACAACACCACTGTCAGGGTGTTTCATGCAGGTCCATGAAAACAGCAAACCCAAGAAGGAAACACTGCCACAGAGCAACACAAAGGCAAAGCACCTGGGCACTCTGCAACACCCTGCGTGTCCCTGAGCCGGGCCTCAGACCAAGGCACTTGGGGCTGTGCACCTCAGGCACCTTAGGGAAGGGAAAGGCAGGGAGCTGCACACAGCTATTTGCAGGATCTGCCCTCTATGCCCAGCTCAAGGCTGTACTTTCCCATGCTGCGTGGCTTACAGGATGAGCAGGTTTGGTAGGGACAGGATTTCAAAGGGAATTTTACTGAAGGCACTAGTGAGAGACTTACACCTCTTCCCTTGCACTCTACACAGCCCGGGTCCCAAGGCAGAGATGCCTGATTTGCCTGGCCAAGAGATACTCCAGCCCTCTCTAATATTTTTTCAGAGCACTTTAAACATAATAAGTCAGCTTTGACTTTGAAATGGAATACACAAGATGTGGGATGGAATCAAGCTGTAATGAGTACCCGATAAATCATGAAGGGATATGGCACAGAAACTAACATTTTCCACAACATTATTTTAATCACCATGATTTTAGGCTTCAAGAGCAGGCACCGTGCATGGGGTGCATTTGGAAACAGGGAACTCTCTCATTGGCTGAAAACTCCTGGCTTCTATCTCTGCTCAGCCCCAAGATAAAATTTTCCCAAGATAAATTATGCCTTGATTATGGGTTTGTGTCTCATTGCTCACCACAAACAGGACCATTAGGTTCACACAATACATGCTAATTGCCTGACACCTAGTTTATTTTATTCTCTGTGATGAATCACGAGGCTTAACAAGGCCAGAAATGAACTTAGTGTTCAACTGATGTATGGTGAGCTGAGACTTTTAGTGCCTTACAGCAAATCAATCTGCCACCCTCCATGTGAAGGTTGCCATGAACCCCGGCTGGTAGGATCTGTCCTGTGTGCATTGTGCACAAGCCAGTTTTAGGAGGTGTGAGAGTCTCATGCTTGGAAATCATCTCTCTTGGGTTTCTTGTAACTCTATGTCATTTCACTCAGCCCTAGACCGAGTGCAGGAGCCAGATGCCACCACTACGCTGCCACTAACCCCAGTGGCTCTCAGGCTGGTTTGTCCTACTTGCCTTTACACAGCCTGTGGAGAAATCTGCTGCCTGAGAAGTAAAGCAAAGGAGCAGAGGGCAGGAAGGACTGACTGGAGAGATCTTATTGTCTCACTTGAAATTTCAAGTGTGATCAGGGTCACAAGCACACCTGGGAGCACATTCAATGTGTCTCCTGCTGGCCCCATTGCTGTCAGCAGGGAGAGGGAAAAAAGCTCCAAGCTAATGTAAAGGGTTAACCCCTCCTGGGGAATGGTCTCAACCTGACCCCAGGTGCAGTGGTTAGCCCATTCCCACTTCCTGTCTGGAATCCCTATAAGAACAGAGGAGCTTCTTGTTTCTCTCTCTTCACTCTCATCCCTGCCTCACCTGCCAGCAGCATCCTGGTTTCCTGCTGCTTCTGCTTTCGCCAGTCAAAACATGTCAGGGGAGCAACCACCTATGGAATCTTTCTCCATCCATTTCCATCCAAACTCGTTCTATACATATTTTGTATTCCCCTATATTTTTGTAACTTCCCTTATCTAAAATACCTTTTATTTACTGTTAAAATTTTAACTTCCAAATCGAATCAAGGCTATTCTTTGGAACTTTGGGCTCTGGGAAGCTAAACTAGAACCAATACAGCTAAAAAGGCCCCATGCAGTTTTACATTTCTGTCAGATCATGGGGGTGAAAGATGCTGCAAGAACTAACAGTCATATGTCCCAGCAATCACAAATCTTATTTTTCTTTTCTGGTACTCAAGCTGAGAATGCTGATATCCTCATCCTAACTCAAGTGCTAAGTTTGTTTTACATTTGCTGGACTTTGACCAAGAAGTTGCATTTTAATAAGCCACTTTCCCAGCCACCGTGAAGCTAAAGAGGTTGATGCTGGATTTATATCAGAATAGCTGGTAGAATAATTTGGCTCAGAGGCAGAAATGCCTGCAGGCCAAGAGAAGGCAGAAAGTAAAATAAACAATTAAGAAATGATTAAATGGTTTGCTTTGCACCTTCTGGTCTTTAAAAATATGAATCATATATGACAGGAGGGACAATTTAAGAGGTTAGGTGAGAAAAAAAATAATGAAAAGGAGTAAGAAGTGCCAAAGCTCTTTTCATTATTTTTTCAGATAGAAGGAAATGTTTCCCCAGCTCACCAGTGATTAAACCCTTCCCATGCTTTGCACTCGCTCAGTTTCACTGCAGCAGCAGCTCCTGCAGGGCTGCTTACAGACCAGCTGTGGTCCATGAGGCTGTGAAGAGCAGCTCATTAGTCCTGTGGAATCTGGGGATCGTCCCTGCAGAGTGACACACGCCACAGAGCTGTGGGCACAGTGCAGTAAAGAGGTCACCCACATGCCACCACTTCCTCTGTCAGAGGAGGCCCACACTGGGCACTGCTGCTGCAGGACACCTGTCAATCAGGCTCCTGCTTGCTGCAAGGCTAGGTTTTTTGGGAAGAACAGTACACCGGGGTTGGTGGGGGACCTGGCAAGTGGCCAGCAAGTAAATTCTGGTCCCAGTCTGTTTCCTCCCTAAAACTCTTGAGTTCTAGAGTGCTGAGATCAGTGTATTTCTTTTCATCACACCATCAGAAAAACTCTCATTCTGATGCCAGCCTGGCTCTGTCTAAAGCAGGACCCAGAGTAGGTATCAGGATGAAAGTAAGATTAAAAGTACCAAATAAACAGCAGAAATACTCCCACAGATCACCAGAATTAAAGCTTCTGTGGCCATTTATCACTGCACGAAGTGGCAAGCGTACGATCAGACATGCTGATAAATGGCACAGGCTCCCCATCCATCTCTTTAACGGCACATTAGTGTCACAGATTTGCCATGCACACCAAAACACTGAATCCTACCTAGGCATTTCTTAATTGCCCAAGAAGATGGTAATTTATGGACTTGGCCATAATGACTGGAACACATTGGTTCAATCAATTTTCTACCTTAATTGAAATTTGTGGCTTAACAAGAAAAATCATGAAATGAACTGCTCTGACGGTTCTATCTTGAAAACAGGGCACAGGTGTCAGGTTCTCTTAGTGGTCAACTTTCCTGATAGATTTTAGGGTATGTTTTTTACACTCTGCATCAGATCCTGAGGTAAATTCCTAGGAGAAATAAACAGGGCTTGTGGGAAGTCTCAGCCACTGCTGTGACAGTTTTGGCTTCCACATTACAACAGCATTGTTTTGCTCCTAAGTGGGCTGGTGCCTGACTATCACTAATTTTGTGAGGGCTTTTTCAGCGCTTACCACACTTGCAGTTGGAGCTGCAGAACCATGGCATTTTTCCCAGGCATCTCTCACAGTGCCCACGACAACAATCACAATACTTTTAAGGTACTGAGCCCTTTTTACAACAGTCAATGCCTTCGATTTGTCCTTAAGAAGGAGAAGTCACTCAAGAGTAACAAGTGAGCAACAAGAGTAACAAGCAAGTAACAAGAGTAACCAGTGAGGGTTGACCATAGATCTGGCAGCAGTATCTCCTTCAAGGAAGACAACCTGCATTATGCTAGAGAGCCACTCTCACTTGAAAATTACATGGGAAGAGAGTTCCCAAAGGCTGCTGAATTCATATGCAAACTCTCCAGAGGGTCATGGCATTTGGCATAGGTGGCTAGAAGTACTTACCTCAGAGAACTGCAGCCTTCCAAAATCACTTGGTGGACTTGCAATCTTGAAGACTTTCTTTGGCATCACCCACGTTTCCAGAGTCTCCAGTTTACTGACAGCCAGATTGGTTGCGTGGTGCCTGATTAGGAAGCCTTGGAAACGGTCAGCGAGGAAGTAAAGGTGGACAGAAACTGGATGGCCCATAGGGTAGTATCTGTAAAGCAGCACATGCTCATCAGTTACACCAGAGAGACATGAAATCTCCACTTTCTTGGAGCTAATGGCTTAAGAAGCATCATTTCAACTAGAAAATTCACCACTGTACACAAAGAGATTTCCAATGCATTCATGACTCATTATTAAACATTTTTAGGTTACTCTGATTACCCTGGAACATAAAGACTGTCACCAAGAATATATGCTCATTTGAAACACATTCACAGCTCCAAGCTCTTTAGAAGACAACTCTACTTGCCAAAAAACTCCCTTCCTTTCCCACTTCCCCTGGGTAAACTGTGCCACTCAGACATAAACCTTGTTAGACTGCAGCAGTGTTTGCTAGCATCAGTGATGTTCAAGGAATGTGCCCACTGCTCCAAATCAAGTGGCCTTTTTCCTGCCCTCGGCAGGCTTAGTCCCCAGAGATGCCTGGCCAGGGTAGTGCCTGCCTTGCTCGCTGTGGGCCAGCAGCAGCTGGGGACAGCAGAGGGTGCTGCAAGGCCGGGCACATGCCAGTTGCCACCCACCCTGCTCTACTCCCCGTGGAGAGCTGATCCCCAACACCAGGACACCAAGATCCAGTCCCCATTTTAGGTCTCTTTTACACGAAGTTCACATTCCTTAAAACTTGAGGTTGCTTTTGCCATGGATCTTTTCCTCCTGAATAAAAGCAAACTGAAAAAAAAGGTCAAACAAACAGGAAAAACCTCTCACTGGGAGACTTGGAAGCCTTCAGTTACAGTTTGGATTTAAAGACATTGCAGTCCTGTTTTCTAACCTGATTTAGTTAAAAGATGGCCCTGCTCACTATAGGGATGCTTGGACAAAATGACCTTTGAGGGTCCCTTTCAACCTGATGCATTCTATAATTCAAATAATTAAAATTTATGGTCAGTTGTTGGCTATAGCCTGAGAAACATCTGTAATGAGATTAGTGTCTGTATGCATAAATAATTAAAGGCAGGTTATTCATAGCTCTGAAACTAAATATTTTGTTACTTGATGGCACTGACGTTAAAGGTGAAACAACACACTCACAACCAATCATTTTCATACCTTCTCAGTCAAGCCTGACTCCTGATGCAAGTTGTTACATCAAGACACAAGCACTAAGAAGAGCAAACCAAGAAGGACTTTCCCTTACATGAAACAAGCAACACCCAGAAGGAAGTCTCTAGAGCTTGAGAAATAAACATAAGATGGGGTACAAATGGGGCCAGCACTGCTGGACTGAGGAAAAACTGCAAAGTTACACTGCAACAATCTGACTCCTGTTCCTAGTACTAAGGCCTCCTGTTTTGTATTTGTGCAGCAGCAAATATTTACAATATCCTCAAAATAGTCTGAGTAAACTGTCTCTTGGCAGCAGTGAATAAAAGGCTGAGAGGTGGAGAGAAATAAATTAAATCTCGATCAGGCATTAATGTTGCTTCCCCTGAAGATGCTGATATGCAACTGACTTTGGCAGCAGAGCCACCCGCAGGAGGCACGGCTGGCTGAGGCTAGCCCTCCTGAAGAAAGTAAGGCAGCTCCTCCTACAAAAGTCCCCTGGGCAGCAGCAGCATGGGATAGACTCCAAATGTGAGGCTTTCCTCGCAGTGCCTGCAGCAGTGTGAAATGTGTTGGGGTGGTGACTGCAGCATCAGCTAACGTTGTGCTGCTGTCAGCCCCAACAGCAAACGGAATGCTGCTGAGGTGCTCAGCTCAAACACATCCCTGCCAGCACTGTGCCAGAGACATGCAGAGCCACAGGAGGGCAAGAGTATATATGCATACACCTAGGAAGACAACACAGTAGCAAGAGAGAAGTGATGTGAATAGCAAAACTGAGGCTCTTCCACCGCTCTGTGATTTAAACTGGATGCGATTCCCAGTGCACTGAGGGGGCTCAGGCAGGTATGAAGGTGAAGCCTCCACTCCATGTCACTGGTTGTGATTCCTCCTTGCAGTTCCATGAGGCTCCAGCCTACCATAAAGGAGCCATGCTTCATCCTAGAGACAGCTGCAATCAGCAGCAGGTGCCATGGCTTCCCTATCTGTAATCTGAGCAAGCTTGAAAAGCACCTTGAGCTCCTGTGCAATGAGAAGCTCCCCAGAAATGAAATCGATTATTGATATAAATCATCATCAGAACACTGGCTAAAGGAATAAGCACAAAAGAAATTGTCAAATTATTTCAATGCCAGCTATATTTGGCTCCCATCTTCTCTGCTGGCTTTACTTTGCAGGATAAATGATCCAAGATTTCTTTAGGTCTACCTTTGTTTCATATAAGGAAGTAATGTTACTAGTGATTATTTCTATCTAATTGTTATTGATCTTCTATTGCTTTGCACTGGTAACCTCTACTGACAAAGCTGTAATAGGAATCTGGATCACTTATTGCCACATCTTTCTTAATGGGACATTGCTTGGCACTCCAGTGACTGAGTAAGAAGGTCAAGGCACATTTGGTTCTTTCTTGAGGACACAGGAGGGACAAAATCCACCCATCAAAGTGCAAGGAGTGTCTTCAATATTTGCTGACCTAAGCTGTGTATGTTTTCTATTAGGATAAAAAAAGGCAGGGTCCAAAAAATATGTTCTGAAGAAGGAATTAAGACACTATGAAGTAAGATTTTAAGAAATGAACATTTTCTGCTTTGAACATAAACAGCTTCAGATGTTTTCAGGCAGACAACATCTACTATGAAGAGAGCTTTTTCTGTGTGAGTCTCATCTAGGAATTCTTTCTCCATACCCCTCTTAGACTGCAAAAGGAATCCAGAATGTAGGGCAGTTTCCCTTTAAGGAACATATTTGAGAGAGAGCTTTATTTGCACTCTCTCTCTCACTCTATTTATACACACACAGTTTTACTTATTTGATGCTAATGGATCCCACCAGTTGCCACACTTTCAGCACAGACAGCTGTACTGAGCAGCCAAACTGAGCTCCAGCAAGTACTTCTCTGTACTCCATGTACACACCCACAGGAAGAAACAATCAAGGACCATTGGCCTGACTGCATTCAACTCACTCTGAAATCCTGTCCTTTGCTTTTGGTAAGCATAATGGAGGTGGACATGACCTCTGCTGTGATCACACGGAGGGTTTAGGAGCTGTGGGTATAATAGACTTGCTGAAATTAATCAAGAAAATGCAGCAGCGGAGGTAGTGCTGCCCAACTGGATCCTGCCAGTCTTCATCAGGCTGGAGAGGAGCTCTTTAGAAGTGTGGCAAGCAGGTCACAATGTCACCCCTAAATAACCAAGGCTTTATTACAGGCAGAGAAATGAGTGCTCCTGTGCTCTGGTGCTCCTGGAAATGAGCACTGTGCACTTGCAGCTACTTGGCCCTGTTTGTTACAGCCTGCTCCAGCCAGCGGGTCCAGAGGAGGCCACCAAAATGATCAGAGGGTTGGAGGACCTCTGCTATGAGGACAGGCTGAGGAAGCTGGGGTGGTTCAGCCTGGAGGAGAGAAGGCTCTGGGGAGACCTAATAGCAACCTGCCAGTACCTAAAGGGAGCCTACAAGAAGGATGGAGAGAGACTGTTTACAAAAGGCTGCAGTGACAGGATGAGGGCCATAGAGAAGAGCAGATTTCGACTGGATGTTAGGAACAGGTTCTTTACTATGAGGGTGGTGGAACACTGGAGCAGGTTGCCCACCCCTGGAGATACTCGAGGTGAGGCTCTGAGGGTGGTGGAACACTGGAGCAGGTTGCCCACCCCGGAGATATTCAAGGTGAGGCTCTGAGGGTGGTGGAACATTGCAGCAGGTTGCCCACCCCGGAGATATTCAAGGTGAGGCTCTGAGGGTGGTGAAACATTGGAGCAGGTTGCCCACCCCAGAGATATTCAAGGTGAGGTTCGGCAGGGCTCTGGGCAACCTGATCTAGTTGAGGATGCCCCTGCAGACTGCAGACCTTTGGAGGTCCCTTCCGACCCAGACGGTGCCGTGATCCTGTGAAGCCAATGAACCTCCACCAGCACTTTTATCCCCGACGGTGCCCCCCGCAGCGCAGCCCAGGCAAGGCAGGCTGGGACTGACCTGCAGCTGTTGTCGGCAGCAGCGTGGAAGGAAGCCTGTGCGCGGCGCAGGCCAAGGCGGGCGAAGGCGTGGTACATGGTGAGGGCCACGTCGCTGAGGCTCTGCAGCCCGTCGGGCTCGTCGAACACGTTCTCCCAGTAGGAGCGCAGCCCGGGCGTGCCCGACGGGTAGTTGCCGTACAGGTAGTAGTCCAGCTGGCCAATGATCTCTTGGTTCACCACGGCTTCAAATTTGCGGGCAAAGAAGGTTGGCCTGGCTGTCTGCTGCGGTGACACAGAAGGAAAAGACACCAAGGTGAGGCTCGGCAGGGCTCTGGGCAACCTGATCTAGTCGAGGATGGCCCTGCTGACTGCAGACCTTTGGAGGTCCCTTCCAACTCAGATTGTGCCGTGACCCTATGAAGCCAATGAGGACGTGGACTAGTTCTCCCCATGGGCAGAGGTCACCGGTGGGACCATCTGTGGCCGAGATTTGGGTCAAAGCTAGGCGGTCACTCAGCTTTCTGCAGATTGTCATTGTGGTTTTTTTTTCCCAGCCTCTGGAGACTGGCAGGGCTTGCTGGAGACTTCCCTGGGGTTGGTGTTTGGGGCAGCAGAGCCTCTCTTAGCTAATGTCTCATTTGCTCTTTTAGTTGAGCGCCTGTGTCACTGACTTCAGCTGCGCCTGGTAGGCAGCACAGTACAACGAAGAAAAGATCTCTGTTTTGCAGCACTTTCCTGCTGTAGGGTAACACATTCCCCATCCCACACAAAGCCTGGACAAATATGCTTTGTGTAGGGAACCCTGAGTAGCTGCAGGGACAGAGCTGCAGATCTGGTGACCTCAAAACAAGCTGTTCATTCTTAACAGAAGATAACATAGGGCAGATACAGTCTTGAGACCAAGGGTACCCTTGAGCACAAGGGCTTGCTCTCATGCCTGCCTTGAGGAAACTTACTGAACTTTTTATGGCAGTCTAGTAGACACTGCAGTCAACTTTTAAGCTTTTTTTCAAAGACCAAAACCATTGCTTAACAACAAGAGCCAGAAGATTGGTGAAATCACAAAAGCACCTGAGGCTGAACTTTGGAAACATCCCCTTCACAATAATTTCACAAGTTACCAAGAAATAGCAATCCAGTGAGAGACATGCCAAGCTTTCCTCCTTGCTGGAACACCAAATCTACCAATGCCACAAGTCCAAAGAGCTGCTTTGTGGCCTTACCTTGCAGTAGTTAAGTCTCAAGGGCCAAAACACAGAACCACCAAATTAAGAGCAGAGTTTCCTTCTCGCAGCTCTTTCTTCCCCTTGCCTGATGGGGTAAAAGCTTCCCCTTCCCAGCCCCTGCTGCAGTCAGTGGCTCCACACTGCAGAGAGGAGAAGTTTCTTTGCAGCTCTCAGAGAAGGGAGTGATTCAGTTACCTGGAATCGGTGGAAGTCTGCTGGTTTGAAGTCATTAGGTGAGCAGCCACACCAGTCAACTATGTGCTTGTACTGACACTTGCACCCCAGTTTGCGGTTCCAGTTTGTGATGCGCAAGTTGTTGTCCACCATGGACTCACAGTATGGGCTGTTCTCCAGAACAGTGTGAAAGAAGGACTGCAAGAAAGACAGAGCAGATCAGGACATTCTGCTCCTCTGAGGCCCAGAGGCCTCAACCTAATGCAGGTGACTGACTTTCTTTTGTGATAGCAGAATTAACAAGCTCGGTTGTTCTGCCATGTGTGGAAAGCACTTTGTATGAATGCACTCTACAGAAGATGGAAAGATCACAGCACCCAACAGACACAGCCAAACTGCAGTAACACATGGTCAAGGCCTTGCTACAGCCTGACACAGAACAACTGCACTACTGCAATAAGCAGCTTTGGGTGTTGGGAGCCTAAAGGACTCCCAGAAAGGCACCAGTGCCAGCAATTATTTGACTTTAACTTCAACCGAAAAAAATAGTTCTAAGAAATCTCTGTGATTTGTCTTCCCTAAGTTACTCTCTGGTCCAGCACACTTAGGACTATTTTCCTGAGCGCTTTGTTAATGACATATCTCAAGCTGTTTCCTAGGACAATTTTCAAACCTTTACCATAACCCTGGTTTCTAAGAAAAATAGCTTCAGACAGCTCTTCTGTGGGTGTCTCTGTCCCCAGCAGTTCCAAACGCATCGCTAGTCGCATGGCCTTGTTCTGAAGCACACAGCTCACCCCAGGCACCAGAAGGGCATTCTGCCTCCTGCAATTACATCTGAAATCCTAAGTCTTTATTTGCTGACTCAAGGCAGCAAGGAATTCCTATTGGGCTATCCTAATTATAACACTATAATATCAGCTATTACATACATCATGTGTAATGGGGAGTGATGGAGCAGGGTAGCAGAGGCAGGGTGATTTTAAGAAACCAGCTACGTATGTTGCAATGAAAACCTTATAGCAAGAAGCTGTAGAAATGATCAAATTTAGCCCCGTAAGAGAGGATTTTTGCAGCAGTGACTCCTCTCTAAAATCAGCAATAGTAGGACCTATAAATAACCAGCATAACATTAGCATGGCTGGCCCCCAAATAATCCCCCTACCCTTTTTAATGGTAAATGACAGCCCAGTGAATATGGATTTTATGCTTGAGCTGTTTGGTTTAAACCCATAAAGGCATCCATCCTCATTCAAGCGAGAGGGGAAAAAAAAACCCTACCCAATTACCCATTGCCCTGTGTCCTTTTATAATGATACAGAAATTTCTCCTAGATAATGGATGAAAAGGTTATCAGAGTTGAGAGAAAAGGTGATTTTTAACAGAAATGGGATTAAAGCAAGATTATTCAACACGTGTGCAGAATAATAAACCCCTGTCAAAAGATGACAGTGGCTGTGCTCCACTGCAAGCTAATAAGCCTACATTTGCAAGATCAGTTTCTCCAATCCCTTAAAACGTTCAGGGGCCACTAGTGAGGAACAAAGTTATCATTTTAAAGACAGTCATTAGCTCTTCCTTGGGACACCCTGGGAGCAGGGCCTGAGAAAGCAGAGGAGCAAAGTACCTGCTGAGGCAGGTGTAGCCCAGGCTGAGCAGCTGCCGGGCTCTGCGCTCTCCGTCGATGCCGCATTGCCGCACGCCAGACGATGCCCATCTCGGTGTGACTGCCCTTCTGCATCACTTGTAGCCAGAGCCCTTCCCCAGTGATCTAAATGATTTGTGACTGTGCCTTCCAGCAGAGTTTGGAACGGAACAATAAACCTTTGTTTGTAGGGGGCTTATTTTTAAAGAAAAGGGCTTAACTTAAAGAAAAGGAAAGCTACTTATGAAGACAATTCGCCATCTCTAATAGCCTTCAAAGGCTTTGTGAAGGAACAATTTGCAAGCAAAGGGCAGCTGGATTTTTGTTGCTCAGTAATAGATTAATAGGCTTAAAAGTATAAAACAAAGCCACTCAAAGCAAGGAAGCCCCACAAACAAACAAAGCAACAAAACAACTGCAGAACTGTTTCTGGTTCTAATACTATGGGGCCTACTCGCCATGGGAGTAAAGTTCTCATTAGCCACTGTGAGATGATCCAAAGCCCAAAAAATCAGGCAAAAGCCCCTCCAACTTCAGTGACCTTTGGGACAAGCACAAACATTGCCATTTTGGACAAGGAGAGGGAAGGTTTTGAGCTCACGTACCTCAGCAGGGAGTAATGTGTAAGAGTAAAACTTCTTCATCTTCATTACCAGATCATCATTGGAGAAAGTGACATACTCCACAAACTTCCTGTTCAGGAGAAACCAGTCTGACCCTCCATCAACTGCAATTCCTTCTGGGATCCTCCGGTCACCCAGGCGCCACATGTGGGTGTCGCATTCCAGGAACAGCCGATCCAGGCCTTGCTTTCTGATAAATCTGGGGGAATGCAAAGCAGTCATCAAAAGTTAATCTTCATTTCGTTATCCTCACTAGCTCTATAAGCAAAGAAGCTACTTTCTTAAACCAAATTAAAAAAAAAAAAAAGAAGAAAATATAAAAAGGTCACTTGTTTATATTTGTGTTCTACTCATAAATAATGTAGAGAGGTTTAATAAATGATGAATCAGTTATATGTTCAGTTAGAGAGACAAAGATCAACAGGTTGCTTTCAAACATCATTTACACCTTCTGCTGTCCTAAGAGAGAACTGTGCAAGGCACAAAACCCCATGTTGTCCATTAACTCTCAAACCACTGCAGAAGAACCATAACATGAACACGAAATAAACAGAGTCTGGTAACAGGCTTTTACCTCTCCGTAATTTGCCTTGGAAAAGAGCAAACTATCCACAAAGGTAAAATGATCAATTTTCTTCTAGGTTACTATGCCACAAATTTTTCTGCAGGGTAGAGCTAACACAGAAGAAACACAAGTGTGCTGCTCTCTGCTGCAGAACCAGCACGGCTGCTCCATTCTCAAGCCTGTGGGGTACAATGTTTTGTTATTGCTGAACCATGAATAAGAGGAGCAACTGTGGAACTCTAAAGATAAGGAAATGAAACCAATATGGGAAGCAAAAAAGAGCAGGAAAATCAACCTGCGTTTGCAAACAGTGCAGACTGGATGTCCGCAGCCCTTTTGAGACTGTGTGACCCAGGTTGTGTTCGTCATTCCGTTCTCAGAGCTGTTTCCATGAAAGGGAAGCAGGGCAGCCACAAAGTAGCAGATGCCTTTGCAAAGGTGGCTGAGTGCTGCTAGTAGCGCTGAGTGGCTGTGTTGAATCCACCTTCTGAGCAACAAACACTAACCAACCAGGCTGCTGGAGTACCTCTGCCAGCAAGGTCACCCATCTGCCCGGGTGCAAGAACTGCAGACTGACAGCAGCTGTGGCACCTTCAGTGGGCAGGACTGGAAGACCTGGGTTTCTTTCCTGAACAAGAGAGAGCTACACAGCAGGGTTTTCAGAAGTGTTTTAGGCTAAGGGAGACGGGATTTTACTGGTCCTCAAACACACATAACCAAAGGATAGAGAAAAGAAAGAAAGCTAAGAAACCACTTCAAAGCTTTCTGGACTGCTGCATGTGGAAATGCGAGTGTTAACCCCGTAGGCTAAATCCCTGGTTACAGATTTGTTCTATACCAATCAAAGAACAGAGAGGCAATTATCAAATTGTGCATATTAATTTTCAAAAGGCCCATAAATGACTTCGGGGTCTATGTCCTACTGATAGCTGTGGCTCTTCTCACAGTATGAGAAGAGCAGCTCCCCTGTTAACACGACCGTGCAGAAAATGTGTAGATGAGAGTGGAGGAATTTTTCTTTCCATGAACAAGTTTCTAATTTCATGTTCCATTATGAAGGATAATAGAAAAGTCTTGCAATTTTAATGCAGTGCTCTGGAATGCAATCTTCAAATTCAATATTTATGCAGTTATCTCCAAATCAAATATTAATGTGTCTGAAAGTTTGGTCATTTATTTATTTCCCTCCTCAAAACTAAATGCTCATTTGAGTTAATTATTTTAAGAAAATAATAGAATTTTATCGACCATATTTAAATAGGAACATAAAGTTCTTTTATTTCTTTCAGCTCTACCCCCACCAATGCATCACTCTTTATTCTCATTTTGACATAGAAATTTGACTGCAATGGGAACCCCCAAATAAAAAGACCAAACACCTGACCAGTCCAAAACCCCTCACAAACTCCCTTGCCTGCACAACTTGACAGGGTTTACCCAGCACCAGGAAGCTCAGTTACACAGCTTCAGCTTTATCATCTGAAACTGGCAACAGACATTTAAGGGGAGAAGGTTCCAGTAAGTCTGTGCTCTTAGCTTCACCATTTCCAGTACAGGCTCCTCTTTTAGCACCTGTACCCACAGGCTTCTCTTCTTCTGGCATCCATACCCATGGGCTCCTCTTCTTCTGGCACCCATACCCACGGGCTCCTCTTCTTCTGGCATCCATACCCATGGGCTCCTCTTCTTCTGGCATCCATACCCATGGGCTCCTCTTCTTTTGGCACCCGTACCCACGGGCTCCTCTTCTTCTGGCACTCATACCCATGGGCTCCTCTTCTTCTGGCACCTGTACCCACAGGCTCTTCTTTTGGCATCCATACCCATGGGCTCCTCTTCTTCTAGCACCTGTACCCACAGGCTCCTCTTCTTCTGGCACCTGTACCCACGGGCTCCTCTTCTTCTGGCACCTGTATCCACGTGCTCCTCTTCTTCTTGCACCCGTACCCATGGGCTCCTCTTCTTTTGGCACCCATGTCCATGGGCTCCTCTTTTTGCACCCATACACATGGGCTCCTCTTCTTTTGGCACGCATACAGAGTTGTACAACTTATTTTGAGCTAATGGCCCAGACAAGTGAATCTTGGCACATGCAGTGAAATAAGCCATTTCTTGGCAGCATGAGTGTTCTCACAGCAAATCTCAGTCCTAAAATCCTACCCAAGGTTATCAGAAGGAATCTGAATGTACTTCCCAAGCATCCACCCTCCACGCCTGGGGCAGTTATTTTTATACTTTGTTAAGAAAAATCCAGTGCCTGCAGCATGTGATCTGCCCACTGAGCACAGACAGTTAACTGTGCAGACAGCTCATGACTGCCATCCAGCTAGGGAACTTCTCTGATTCTGTAGTGCATTAAAAGATTTATAAATGCATTTCAGATGAGACTCTGGGATTGTATAACACAGAAAGCATTTGTAAGATGTTTAGCACAGGCTCCCACAACACGAATATAAACACATAGCTCAGCTCTTCTTCCGATGTGTTTTAACGGCTAATAAATGTTCTTGCACAGTCACTTAATGCCAGCAAAAATGTCAGAGTCAAGGATCAGCCTTTGGGATAGTTCTCTGTGTACCACAGCAGCTCTGAGAGACCTCTGCTCTGGAGGGCTCACACTTATGCAGTGTATAAGGTGAAGACTTTGCTGCTTTCTGTTTGCCAAAATCTCTGGATGAATAAAGCTTTCTTAAGCCTCACAGGAGATCAGATTGCTAAATGTTACTTATCAGAAACTTTGTCATTCCATGGATTTTGTATGCAAAGAATCTGTTTTTAGGGTGAAAAAGTTTCTTCTTAAATGTCTCCTATTTCTGGCATTGTGCCTAGCAAACTTCCTGTTGACATCTCACTCTTTAACCAGTTGCACCTACAAGGCCCTCATCATCATTACTCACTTCGCCAGAAAGAGGTCCATAAATAAAAGTAAAATAATACATCAGTCAAACAATCACAAGTCAAAAGTCAAAGTCAAAGCAAGGATCTGTGATCTACCACCTTATCCATGCTCTCCTTATCTGTGGACAAACTGCACATTGCTTTGACTCTATTTTTCTCTGAACTCTCTTTACACAAAATTTTGAAGAAGTCAGCCAATTTTGGTGGAAAAAGTCAAGTAAACAGTTTTAAGGCTATGAGTGGCCCTTGCCAGCAGTGTTTGCACCTTGGAAACACTTACTGGAGTCAATCAGTTGAGAAGCTTAAAACAATAATTTGCAATTTAGGTGACCAGGTAGAAAGCACAGAATGGTAATTTGACATCTTGCAGCAAGTAATTTGTGAGCAATCTCTAGGCTACAATATATCTCCATAAACCAGTCACTGAATAATCCTTTGTAATAAGCAAGTTCATAAAACCCAGACTTGCATGGAGCAGTTTCACTCCCTGCCTGCTGCAGGCCAGGGATTCTGTCCTCTGCTGACTATCTGATGAATTTCCAGTAGACCATGAGACACCTCTGACTTCATCCCATTGCCATGACTAACTCTGTTCTGTGAAGGGTGAAGCAGCATTTAATATACCTGAAATAATTAACACTTTCATACTTAGGCACATGTTTATACTGCACCAGAGAAAGATCCATATGATCTCTTAGTATGCTTCCTAAGACCTCTTTTTGTCATGTCAAAAGCCTTCAGGGCTCACCCCCAACTACTGAAATGGAGCTGAAGCTTGAAAAGGGGAGGAACATCATAAAGCAATAGGACCTACTTAGTCTGCCAAGATGAGGAAGGCTTCCTCCCAGTATGGCAGGCAGCATGCAGAAAGTGCAGAATGCTCAATTCCTGCTGTTTCCAAAGGCTATGAAAAACCTCTCGGTATAGATAAAAACAACTGATGGAAAGAGAGGGAGAAATGGAAACTGCAGCCTCCTATCCAAGACACACTGCAGCATCCTGAATGTAAACATTATGAGGTCAAGAGCAGGATTCTTCTTGTCTTTCTTTAGTTCTCTTACTCTGAAGAAAATCTTACAAACACACCAGCACCCTAACAACCCAAAGAAATCATGCTCACCACCCTAACAACCCAAAGAAATCACGCTCACCATTTGGCACACGAAGTTGGCAGTTTGGCTTTGTTTGTTTCATCCCAGCATCAAAGACAGCAATCACTGTCCAGGTGTCGCACGAGTACAACCAAACAGCTACGTGAGAGAGCCACAGAAAGCATCCACATGTCTAGGGCAGCCAACTGCTCTGCTGCCAGAAATACTGGACAAGGGAAGGTTTAGATCATTTACAGTGTACTAAAAATGGCACAGTACATTGCTCTCTCTGCCTGGAAATACTATGTTCAACATGGCCCTTCCCAGCCAATGGTATTTTCTGGACATCAAACATCCATGGCACTTAGGTTATTGCACAAGAGACACTGCTGAAAGTCACTGAATACACTCATTTTACCTGATCATTCCAGCTCTCTGTGGACATAATTAGATTTTTCAGGTTTTACAATAGGTGCCTCATACTCTACATAATTTGTTTCTGCTTCTTTCACAGGTAATTTTCTCAGTTGATCTATTTAATGCTTTAGTCATGTCACATCTTTGCAGTATGCTTAGAAGAAATTCCTCATGGCTGCTTCTTGTAGTCCACCTTTTCCTAAGCAGTAACTTCCACTGGTTGTGAAAAAAAATCTTACTTTCTATTTTCTGGAAATCTCTCTTTCAGGGAAAGTCTTAAAAAGCCTTAATGCTTCTCAGTATTTCAGTGTTTCATGTCAGGGACCAAGTTTTTCACATTTCGTGTGTGTGTGTCCAGAAAAAAAAAAAAACAAACAACCACCACAAAAAACCCCAAACAGACAAAAAAAACCCAAAAAAAACCAAACCCCAAACTCTAACCCAGTTTTTGCAGGGTCTATTTTTTGCAATATGACTCTAGTAGGAATTGCCTTGTTTTGACAACAGTTCCATACAGTCCCTTGTGAGTTAGGAGGCTCAAGAGGGACCTTCAGAAGACTCTCCTGTGGTTTTCTTTCCACCACTCTCCACTTACTTATGATATCTTTTAGGAACCACTGTAACAGCTTTTATAAGGGCAAAAATGTAACAGCTTCCTCTCAGGATGGGGAGATCATGACCCACCTGATTTTCTTCTTGTATAAAGTAAGCAATAGTAGGAGAAAACTCTCAACGATAGCGTGTAGAGATGTAGCACACATTCACCACAGCCAGGCTCAATCATATGAAAGCTGACATTTTGCCATCTGTTTGTCTCCAATAAAAGTCTTCTCTAGAAGATCTCCTGTCCCCTCACTTCCTCTCCTTCCCAACGCTCACTTGAGTGAGCAGTGTCTGACCTGGGAATGCAGCTGGGCCTGAGCAGCTGAGCTTGAAGCCATCTCACCTACACGATGGTGCTGCTGCAGGGCTCACAGTCACTGCTAAGGGACACCCTGGCTGTCCACCACGACAGGGTCTCACTGGGTGTTTCTACCATGCTTAACATCTCAGGATCTGCATATTAGATGACTGAAGAAAGAAAAGGCAGGAGGGAATCAAACTTTCCAAGTGATGGAGGGCAAGCGTGAGTCACTTCTCTGTATGGCAGATTTTCAAGCCACCAAAGTAGGCTATTGAGTCTGGGTGAAACAGGGCCAATGATAGCTGCCCAACTTAAAGGGATGTTCCCTACCATAACTATTTTATAAAACATCTCAGGATCTTATCTGCAAGGACACAAATGTTACTGTGTGTACCACTGAAAACAAAGTGTGCAGCTCAGTGTTCCCAGATAGTGATAAGTTTACCGATTGCTTTATTAGTACGTCAGTTTTTGCCTTCTTCCTTACTCCTGCCCACCACATAAATTATGGCTACTTGAGGTCTCACTTATTGTACCTTCCTGAACCTGTGGATCGTCCTGCTTGTGTCCCAACCCAACAAATATCCTGTTTTGCCCCATGCCAAGACATATGGCTGGTTTTACTGCATCTCCTGTCATCTAAAACATGTTTTTGCTTTTCTTTGCATTGACAGTTTAGTACTAGTTTCTGAAACTGAGCACAAATAAAAGCCCTACGCTGAGGCAAATTTTCAAGATGAAGCAGTAGAGACTTTATGGCTTCCCTAATGCTTTGAAAGTTAGCTGTAATGTCTAAAATAATTTGCAGTACAGTCTCCTGGCACTGAAGATGCATGTTGCCTTTGCAGTCCCTACAGATTACATGCAGCTGCTGGGATCAACTACCCACATGCACAAAAATAGGTATCCTTAGTCCATGAACTTCAGAACACTTAAGTGTTTAAAATTAAAAAAAAAACAACTCCCAAAATACACCACCAAACAAATCAAAAGTATGACTGAAGGAAATTTGAGCCAAGCAAACCACCAAGTATTTCACAGGAGCAGCAAGGTAAGCAGTGCTGGGACCTAAGTGGTTAAAATATTCCAACAGTAGGGATAAGACAATATTTTTTTCCTTGGTATTTGGGTACTTCCTGGGCAATTCATCAGTGCAATACACAACTGCATTTACTGTGTGATCCATGTGCTAAGCAATGGCCAAACCACCATAAACCCAACATATAGAATGCCAGCACACAGTGGAGAAAAGGCATGGCTGAAAAGGTGATGAAGCAGATGGGTGCCAGCACAACTGGGCTGCAAGGGGTGGAGGTCTTGGGAAGGTGCTTCACTCCTTCATGAGTGAATGGCTCTCCAGCCCCTCAGAAGTGATGGGCTTGTGATGCTCCTTACCAAAGGTCACAGTTTGGCAACACTTCTAAAAGCATCTGGAACCCAGGAGACAGAATGGGGACAACACAACTGCCACAAACAGTACAAATGGGGATTAAAAAAAAAGAAAACAGCCCAAGAAATTACTTAAATACGTAAGAGACTCCTAATGACCTTTTCTTTAGCTGTTTTTACTCTGGCTGTGAGCTCTGAATTCCTCTTAAGATGTAACAGCATCCAGTCTTCACAGTAGGTTTACACCATTTCCCAAATGACTGTTGTGGCAAAGTTCCTGTAAAACAGCCCCACATTTTTCCTGCCTGTTGTTGAAGATGTCGCATTTGACTGTCTTGATATTTTAGAATCAGCAGGATACTGCTCCTGGCAAAACCCCAAAGCACAGAATCATAGAATATATTTGGGTGGAAGAGACCTTAAAGATATCCAAGTCTAACCAGGTGGTCCAAGCTGTAATAGCTTATATCACTACCAGCTTGTTCTTCAGCTTTCCAGACACTGAATAAAGGAGATTTAAGTCTTGCCCTCCAAGTACTGTGCAGTGACTCCAGACACTGCATTTCATACCTCCAGCTCTGTAAGGAAAGAATGCATCTCCAGCTATCCATTTCCTTTCCTTAAGCTACTAAAGGCAAACCAGAATGATGCACTTTTTAATGACTGGCATAATGAAAAGACAACTCCACTCCATGAAAGGAAGTCTGGTTCCTGTCCTTATTTGGCAGTAAAACATCCACTGACTGTGAACACAGCTGCGTACAAAGTGCACTGTAACTCAGCTGCATAAGCACTGCAGTATTAAGATGGCAACTCCAATATTCCTCTCTCTGTTGTATGATCTGAAGGCTATCATGACTGAAAAGTCAGATTTTCTGGTTGTTTACAAAACAGACTTAGCTGAAATGCTTATTGCTTAGGAGCCGTTATTCACCCACAAATCAAAATAAAGAGTAGCAGCAAGGCTTATCTGCTGCCTTCAGTGATGTTAAATGCTGAGCTCCTGCGTTATTGTAGTTCACCTGTTTAAGAGGAAAAACACTTTGGAACAGCACAATGATTACTGTAGGTGGGGTGGCAGTCAGTCTAGTCCAGTGTCCTCTCCCTTATCACTCTAAATCAAAAACCCTTTTCCAATTTGTGTGAGATAGGATGTCCTAAGGGAGTTTTCTCTTGTTGCCCAATAACTTGGAGGCTTGCCTGTGCCCTAAATCTTTCCAAAAGCTGTCTTTTATTTTTATAAATAATTGCTGACAAACCTTGAGGCTGTTGCTTCTCTTTTAGACCTTACTAAGCTCTTGGCCACACCATTCACCCCTCAGGATATTACTTTTCCACAAGGCTGTGACAAGGCAAAGCAAACTGCAAAAATTAAAAAGCAACTGGAAAAATTAATAGAAAAAAAGAATCATCTCTTACTCTTAAATGAGCAAGTTGCTGAGTTTGGCTGTGGAAATTCCCTGAGCAAAGGTCACAGGAGGCTGGGAGAATACTATAAGGAAGCACCACTCTTTGTCTCCCCCTCTGCTCCTCTGGGGACAGGGGCTGGAGAGAGCAGGACAGAGGGTGACAGCCTGCATGGGCCTTCAGTCTTGTCTCACCTGCCTGTGCTTACACAAGGTATTTCACCTAGAAGATTAATTTCTGTAACTACAGGGATAAACCTCACTGGCATGGACACAGCTTCCACACCTTGAGCATAAAATGAAAGTCAGTTGGTAGCTGTGTGTCAGATGGGCAGAGCAGGCAGCATGGTTATGGGCTTAGACAGGACCTAGCTATACAATATTTCACCCACAATACAAAGAGAGGGAGAGCTGCTTTTTGATCAGCTTTTGCCAGCAAATTAATTACCTTTTACCAAACACCAATATCCATCAGAGGCTTCTGCAGCTGCTAGCTTGCCTCCTGCCTCTGCACATCTCTGGCCTCTGCAGGAGGGGAGCTCCTCTATGTTCCCAGTAGAAATTCTGGGGAGCTGCCAGGGAGCAACGTGAAAGGATCCATTTATCCAGTGGTCAGCAGTGGAAGCACTTATGGGACTTGGTGGCTACACAATCACAGCACATGGGGACAGCAGATCTGCCCTTGTGTCCCATGTGATATTTGATGATGCACAGAGAACTTATGGTAGAAATCCAGGAGAAAAGACCAAAATGCAGCAATGTATTGTAACAGGCTAGCAAGTCTTTAGTTGTTCATACAAAGTGAACCACTGAGCTAGTAACTGGGTTGGTACTTCTGTGAGAGGAGGACAAGTGGCATATTAGCTTGGCTTTTATTAAATTCATACCAGATTAGTAGGTTCAGCTGATGTAAATTGTTCTAACCCAGCTGAGATTGGTATGTTCCAACCAGCTTGATGCAGGCATGTCACAACTCATTAGCTGTTTTCCACAGGCAGCTTAGGGAATTTGAGAAGAATCAGGTGCACCAGAGGAGTAAAAAGGCATCAGAGACTAACCACTTCTCCCTGGCTGTCTTTTCCCTTTTCTACTTTAACTCTGCTGTCGATCACTGTTGCCAGCTGAGCTGAGCTGAGCCTGCCAATCACTCCAACATTACACTTTCCAGGTTGGACATTCTCCTGTGAAAACCGTTGACTTGGATTTGAATATTATTCACCCCTCCCAGTATTATTTTCTATTCCCATCTTGTGAGGGCTTCCTTTAAACAGGAACAATGCAGAAGGGGTAGATCCAGAGACAAGAGCAAGAACAGCCAAGTGAAAGTCCTGTGCATTCTTCCCCCCATCCTCTGTGCTAAAGGTGTGACTCAGTGTGTCACACTGCCTGTGCACACCCCCTGAACCCAGTGCACTCAACATTTTACACAGTAAAAGAGATGACCTGGTGACCCAAGCAGAACAAAAGAGTGGCTTTAGGTGCAAAGCTGCTGGGACTGAGCACATGGAGTTACTGGAACTGTTGCAAGACTGCTCTTATTCTGCAAAATAGCAATAAAGAGGAAAAGCAAAACCAGCAATAAAAGGGAAAAGAGGACAACTGCAGTCAGGTGGGAAAAAAACTTCACCTGCAGAGTTTGTTTACACCTTTGGAAACATGAACCAACTGGAGCTGGGAAGTGCTGCTGTGTGGGACAATCACAGCCTGCTCCTCAAACATCGATCTGTGGCAGAACCCAAGGAGGGAGCGAGCATCAATCTGCTTCATGCCTCCCTCCCCACAACAGCATCTTTGCAAACCAGTTCTGAGGACAAGCCATTCTGGACCAATAACTAACTGTCCTCAGAGGAGGCTTTCCTCCTCATTCACTTGCCTTTCCAGGACTGGGGATTTCTTCATGGGGATAATGCTGGAAACTGTCACTGTGAAAAACCTCCCAGCACGGTGGTTAAAAGGAGCTGAGGAAAGAGCCAGCTTACCTTGCATTGTCCCTCCCGTGCGACTTCAAGAAGTTCATGTCACGATATCTGGACAGGAATGCTACTAGCTGGTCATTTGTCCTGTGAGAGAGAGAACAAACCACACTGTGAACACCACTCTGACTGGAGTAATTGGTGCATTCTTGTGCTCATCTGGGGACCATCCACAGACTCTCTGAAGGAGGCAGCTGCTGAAAAAGCTTCCACCCTGCTGCTAAACTCCACTGCCTCTCTTTACTCAGGAAAGCAGCACAGCTTCATTACATCTTCATGGATTCCCAAGCAACTCTTGGCATACGCTTTCAGCATCATAGCAGAAGCTGTGTGAAGTAACTCTGCTCAGCACTTGGGAAGTATGAAAATCCACTGGTGAGCTGAGTGCACTGACAGTCCCATTGTGCAGGCTTTGCCAGAGCTGTCCTAGGGAACTCGGTTAAGTATTGATTGGCATTTTATTTGTTTGCATCCTTGTAACAGAGATGAGGCCAAAAAAAAGAATTTGGATGTCGAAATGCCAATATAATTAACAGGAACAAAGGAATCTAGAAGGTTAATGCCAATTAGTACGACTGGCAATCTGACACCAGCATCCTCAGAATTTCAGCTGACGTGTCCAAGAATGTATTCACGCTTGACAGCTTCTGTGGTCTGTGATTTCTTTAACAATGGAGCAAAAATGTTCTCTGTTTATCTAGGTCAGCATATTTAGGAAAAGTGAATAAATCATATTAAAAAGATCTTCATCAGGTCCTGAGCTGAATTCAAACCCCACAGCAGTGCAGCTGTAACACCTCTCAAACTATGGCCTGTAAAGGAGTTGATGGCAGAAAACAAAAGTTCAGAAAGCTGTCAGTAGCACTCCATTATAAGCCACAGAAACCCAGGTTAAACCAGAGCGCTACAAAATGCATTTAACTGCAGGATCAGGCTGCAGCAACTTGGAAATGTTATCAATCTAGTAAACTGTTTTCATAATCTCTCTGATTTACCTGGACCAAATGAAGTATCTGCCTACCAACCAGCCTGAACGACCAGGCTGGAGGAGCCTGATACCTTCCTTCTATGCTCACTCATGTGAGTTGCAATACCTCCCAGGGTCAGACTCTGCATCTCAATTTGGCAACCTCAGAAAACTGCTTTCTGTAGAGTAAGCTGTGCAGATTTTCACATTTGCTGCTCCAGTGAGTCCCCATCTTACTGGGCTGAATAGGCATTTAGTGAATTTACTTAGCAATGCTTCCACATGAAATGGTTTCAATGGCTGACATCTTCGGGTGAGTTTCTAGGCAAATGCTGGCACGCAAAGATGGTCTTTAGAAATATAACCAAGTTTGGAAGTGCTTGAGCTTTAATTTCCTTACAGGATGAAAATAAATCAACTGATATTAACAATCCACACCACACCTCTATTTCACCATTCAGCAATGGCCATACCAAAGGTACTTGGACTCAGGGCTACCATGTCAATGCTGCTCACTTCCTAGCTAATGCTTAAAAATGTCCACATGTTTAGCTCTTAGAATAATTAATAATCTGAAAAGCATTGGTGGCAACTTGGTCCTACTTTTATTTATCTTCAAAATAACTTATAGAGCGTTCTACTCTTTGTCAATTAAGTGTGCTTCTTTTCATGTAATGCCAACACAGGAATAAACCAGCCCATTTCCATTGCTAAAACTTTCTGGTTATTTGACATTTAGATTTATGCAGTCAACCAATTCTGTGCTCAGCATGGGATCGCACTGAGTTTCTATTAAGCCTTCATTCAAACTGCTTCTTCTGGCCCCAAATATCATGAGGATGCTGCACATCACCTCTGGATTATTCCACTGCACGACATTAAAAAGAAAATCAAAGGTATTAAACATGCCATGGATGCTAATGCATCTGCTAAAGTCTTCCTCAGCTTTCAGAAAACTTTGCCTTCAGGGACATATTTCCTAAATGCTTCTGGCACAAATTGGTACCACACCTCATGTACAGTGGCAGCAGCATCTCTACACCACCATAGTGCCTCTGGCACCAGCTATTTACGATGCCTCTGGCACTCCTGAGAGATACTAAAGAGATGGGCCTGTTTTTTCTCTAAGTAAGGCAATGGAGAGTTGAGATTTTCAGCTGAAGACATCACTGGGAGCAATATCAACTCTGCACTGCCAAATTAAATTCTGCTTTAGCTCCACAAATTTCAGGGATAATTCAATGCACATAAATCTGGCACAAAATCTTTTACTAATCATCATGGTATAACAGAAAGGAACAAATGTAACATTTGCAGTATTTCCCAGCTAAGAAGGAAATTTAAAAGTCATGGGGACAGGGATTTGATGCTACTGATTAAAACACACTAATACACACATTCCTATCAGTTTCCCTACTGTGTAGCACAGTACAAATACAGATGGAGGAAGAAGCCTTTGCACAGTTGGTGTGTGAGGCTGGAGCTGATGGATGCATCCACACAACTTCCACTTGTACTCCTTTAGTAATTAGCTCACAGAGAGGGGAAGGTAGCAGGGAAAAGGATGAAGCCACTTGGCTACCTGTGCCATGAGCAACAAGAGAGGACAATGCCAGAGCAAAGCTGCTGAGACAAAATGTGCAGTTTTCAGATGTGCAGCTCATGGAGAGAAAGAGGAAACTAATCCTTCAGTGAACTCAGTGTGGAGAAAGCTCAGGTGTGTGGGTGTCTGTGAAAAGATGGCAAGTGAAGAAAACTTAGAGGGGAACAAAGCAGTTTCGACTTCATTGATGTAAATTTGGTGTTAAGCAAGGGCAAGTCTGCCAGCTGGGATGGAAGGGTCCATCTTCACCAGAACTTTACTGAGGTCACCTCAACAAGGTGCTGGCCATTGCATGAGATCCTACAGCTGCAATAGAGTGGGATGTGAGTGCAGGGAAGGGGATAACTGTTGCCCTGGTGAACGCTGGTGTCAGCAAGTGTAGTGGTAACTCTGCCAGCTCTGTGGGTGCTGGAGAGGTAGGCAAGTACCAGAAAAGCAGATGAAGAGACAAAGAAACAGGGTAGCAGACAGAAAGGGAAAGGCATTTGGGGAAGTAGGGTGAGGTGGCTAACATGGTCTGAAGCAGAAATGTGCTCTGAAGCAAGGATGCTGAAGGCAAATACAGGGTCAGATGAGGTAAGACAAAACTGCTACAAGTTCTCTCAGCGCCTAAAGCTTTGGTATTTCCATCTATATCCTCCTGACTCTTCTCCACAATTTCTTTTCCCAAGACCACTGTGACTGTGTGAAGACACAGCCCTACAGAGCCTAGATGTACAGCAACCCTGACAGCTTTTTGCCAAGAAACTATTTCTAGACAGTCTCTAGAGAAGAAAAGAGATTCCAGAGAAGACAATTGGAATTATGAGGCAAACTCATCTACCCAGAGTTAAGCATAGTATTACTGCTCGGTTAAAGATGCAGATGTGCATATGGGACCCTGGAATGGAAGAGCTGAGCGCTTTCAATTTTGGTACCTTTGAAATATATTCCAATAACTAAGTTCACTGATTTCAGTAAATTATTAACATGGTAAGACTAAATTATTGTGAAGTATTGGGACATGCCATCACTGCCAAGACCCTTAGCAGAAGGAGACTTCCTTCTCCAACTATTTGTAGCCTGGGGATAACCTGCCTTGCTGCCTTCTCCCTCTTACACAAGGAGTGCACATGTTCAGACCAGCTCCACAGCTTCTGCAGCTGCCAACAGTTCAGCTTCTCCATGAGGTGCAGGGCAGGGGGGAGAAGGAGAATCACTGTAGATTTGCACCCCTGCCTGCACAGAGTCCGGAACACCCTGAACACTTCACTCCCAGCATGCTGGGCACATGGCAGCCCTTGGCAGCTAAGCTGGGGAGGATCTTCCTACTCGTGTAAGGGACCCTGATCTGTACTGGCCCTTTCGCGATGCCAGCTAGCCCACATGTAGAGATGTGTGCATAGTGAGAGCCTAACAAAAGGATACAACAGCAGAACCATTCAGCAGGGAAAAGAAATCACAAACCTAGAAGAGGCCTTCTTGAAGGAAGTGCACAGCAAGGTGGTTGACCACAAAAATGCAGCACAAGGATACAGGAAAACCCTCTCATTGCAGGGTTCAGCTCTCAGACCCTGTGTATGCAGCCTGATACTCACTGATGCTCCCAACTCCGCCTCTCTCCTCAAAGGCAATTTAGTGCAAGGAGAGGCTCAGAGGATCCTGACCCTGACTGTAGACAGAAAAGGCTCTGCCACCTAAACATGCAAAGCAAGGAGAAAGCTGTATTTAACCCTCACCACCTATCATAGAACAAGCAACAGCATGGCAGCTGTTGCTCAGAGAAGCCGTCTCCTGTAAGAGCAGTTCTTCGTAAAACCTACACCAAAAATGAGAGGGACAGATACAATTGCAGAGGCCATCTGCATCTGGAAGGCCCCAGGTGACTGTTAACACCTCTGCTTTTGCAACAGCCTGCCCTTAAATGGTTTGTTTTGTCTTTCAAGTCAGGTTTAACAGAGGAACAAGATAATGAAAGAAAACTATTGCCTTAGCAGCTCAGCTCGCTCAAGTACTTGAGAGATGAGAGAGTTCTGCTCCAGCAACAGTGCTGCCATCTGGGCAGTGGCACCTGTGGATTTCAAAGCATTAGCTTTCTGCATTTTGATGCTCCAGGCACTGATCAGTTATGATATGGGATGCAGCTACTTTCAATGCAGCTCTGCCTGTGCTGTATGACTCTCAAGACATTTTATTAGCAACACAATTCTCTTTGCTGTACTTTCAATTACTGCTTCCCATTCAACTGCTGTCTGTTTCCTATGGAAAAGAACTAACACAGTCACCAAAGAGTGGAACTCTTCTTTAAATGTCACGCTGCTGAATAAACCTCTTCCTAATGAGAGTACATAAATGCCTGGGTACAAAGGAAATCTCCTGAGAGAAAAAGAATACACTGCATCGACTGCTTCCTTAGCCACTCCACAACCTACTTTCTACAATTCAAGGTGTCAGATGGCATTCAGGAAATAAATAAATAAGCCCACTGCTGACAAGCAGCAGCACATGCCTAAATGAAAATCCTAAAGAGACTATAGAAGAAAATTCCACCAAGGATTAATGAACAAATGTGATTAAAACTATCTGCAGCTCTGGACTGCAGCCAAAACGCTGCCAGCAGTATTTGATATGTAAATGCTTAAAACATTTTCTATGTGCACAGCCCTTGATGCAAAGCCTCTATAGAGAGTTTCTTCATCTAATTAGAGATATTGGTTTAGCAAATTTTGGAGTTTATAAAACCCCTCAACATCTCATTATTCTTTTAAAATAGCATATTCATTTGTTCGGAATGTTTTCCAGCTATATCCCATGAAACCCTGAAATGCCTTTGGCTAATGAAAAACTCCAGCCTTGTACCAGCTAATAAACCCTACAGCTTCTATGATAATGAAATACTCACCACATGCACTCATTAAAACTTTTTAACTTGTGGCTTTTGACGGTTGTTTTTTAGCTATTTGCTAGGTATAAAGTACCCAACCCAATTTCCAATTATTTTATATACTGCAATTTCAACACAAGCATTTAAATTCTCCAGGCTCATATCCAGCACATCACACAGCAGCACACTCACCGGGGCTCTGATCCAGAAAAGCACATCACAACATCTGCTTAGCTGTAGCAAGACTGGCAGTTCCCCTGAAGCGATGTGACTGTCACACTCTGTGCCCAGTGTGATTTTACAGGTAAGGGTCTGCACGGCCATGTGTTAGCAGGCAGCACTTGCAACCATTATGCACAGGATGGAGAGTCAAGAGCTCTTCTTTAACTAAGCTTAGATCTCTTCGGTGCCCAAGAACATTTGTTTGGGAGACTTTTCCAGGGAGGTTAATCCATTCATACCTCAGTTTGTCCATCTCTACCACAGCCACTTCACACAGCTCACCAGTGGGCTGAGATTTAAAAATCTGATGTTTACACGTTTTTCAAAAATCCCCTTGGTCCCAGCAGTGCCTCTGCACTGATCTGAGGAACTCCTTTGTGCGTTTTCCTGAGCATCTACTGCAGCAATAAAAAGTAAAGAAATAAGAAAAGCACTATCCTTGCAGACTGTGCCATGTGCAGCTCTTCCTCCCCACCCCCAACTTTGAAGCAACTCATTGTACTTTACAGTAAAATTCTAAACTGCTGTTATTTAAAGTAGCTTTCTTTTCCTAAATCTAATGTTATGCAATTGCTAAGCCTATTTTCTATGCATGCTTATCAACAATGAATACACTGAAAAAAAAACCCCACGTGAATAACAAAAGCTTCTGAAGTTCCTTCCAAATGTGCAACTACACAGAACCTGGGACGCATGAAAATAATCACAGAAAATCAGCTACATGCAGGATGAATTATGCCCCAAATTAGCTGGTGTTGATGCATTTAACTCAGAGGCATTTAGCTAGAAAGCAGTGCAGCTTTTCACCCTGAGTTGTTAGACAATTTGCTATTTACTCCTCTATTTTAAGTTTCTGAATGATCAGCACATCACCACTAGGATTGATTTTTTTCATCTTGCTAGCCTGCAGCTCGAGTGCCTGACAGATAACCTTTGCTAAAGAGGCCTATAATTGCATATTTGCAATAAACAGTTTAAGTAAAGGCAGAGACATGTGTGCAACTTAGATAAGGGGTAGAAAATTTGTTAAAGGCATATATTATAAAGCAAACTTCCCTTCCTCTGCATGCACCAGAGATGTCGAACTGCATCCATGGAAGAAAGCTCATTTTTATTGGTTCTGGCAAAAATGATTTATCAAGCCTTGCTGGAATTCCCATTATTTGTATTTGGAAGTTAAAAGAACGCAGACTGGTGAAGAGAAAATAGAGCAATGTGGTGTTTGGCCACTTCAAATTATAGCTTGGTCCAAACCAGTCAGCGCTATTGGATAAGCACTCCCAAGTGTTGATGCTGACTCAGCAGTTACCTTGTCTCCAAACACAAGCTGGCTCACCTGAACTAAGGCATCAGTCTTGAGTGAGCAGCTTTCTTGTCATCATTGGACCTTTCATGTTTGGAAGAAGGCATTAAGAAAACCCCAGACATAGGAAGCTGTGAAAGGTCTTCCGAGAGAGCTGCCTTACTTGCCTGCTCCCCACTTCAACCTCTGTATGCTGGCAGTCCAGGCTATTTGCCTTGCCATATTTTAGCCTCATCCTCTTGGCTCTGGAATATTAAAAGGATTTTTTTTTTCCCCAGCCTTTTTGAGCTTTTGATCTCACCAACACATGTCTGCAAATTGACAAAAACCTGCCTAACATGCAACCTCCTGTTTCAGTTTCTCTTCTCTGGTAGAATTGATGGTTAAATATTATCTCCTCTGCTGTCACTAACAGGCATGTAAGGGGTAAGTCATATGTGTGTTTCAAATCTCTCTTGCCTTTGCAACATCCTCCAGCAAGAGTGGAAGATATCTGACTCCAGCCAGGGGGAGGCTCATGGATGGGCACAGCTGCTGTGCCGGAGCCAGGCCAGGATGCTGGGCAGAAATGCTACAGCTCAGCTCAACTCTGCTCTCCCCTAAGCACCACAATCAATTACTTGCTCTTGTCCATATTTACTCTCCATGCCACATGGCAGACTTTCAGAAGACAAGGCAGCAACAGTCATCACTCTGGTTCCAAATGACTTCTTCCCCAATTACTGACACAGAGGGAAGAGAAGCACCAGCAGAAGCAGCGGAAAGTGAGCCTGCACATATTGCAAAGACCTTTGTGGGAAACTCCTCACACACAGCCAGATGGGTCCAGAAGAAGTACAAACAAGCCAACCTTCCTAGTCACTTCAGCTGACCTTCCACTAACAGCTGCCATTAACACTTTAGTTAGCAACTTTCCAAGGCAGCTGCGGTTAGGATAAATGGAAAGAACTGCACTGGTTAGGTAAATGACATCAATGAGTCCAAAGTCTGAACATTTGGAACTTTTCTTCTATTAAGACCGTGTGAAGTGATTGAATGCAGGGTGTGAAGCTAATGACCACAGGCTATCTGCTGAAAACTCAGGGTGGAAAGGGTATTTTAATTCTATCCTGTCAAAGGTCTGTCATATTTTACATTTCCTTCTATAAGGCAGCTGAGTGTTGAAGTAAACAATCATCTTGATTGACAGTGAGCAGGAACAGCAGCATACCCCAACAGGTCAGCTACACAGCTCTGAGCCACCTTGTTATTTACACTGAATGCATGTTTAAAGAGGATTCGTGCCCAGAATGACCAAATTTATTGACATTATTTACTTAATTTTAATTCCGCAAGGAAGAAAAAAATATCCAGTGTTCTAGGTGTTATTTTCTCTCTTCTCAGTGTATTCCTATTTAGTAATTTTTATGACAATAAAGGTTTTCTCTCACTAGAAAAAAACCTTTTGGAATGACAGAGACACTGGCAAACACATTTTTGCCCATGATTTACCAGGTGCGTGTTGGAATAAAGCAGCAGACAATGATTGCTCTGTTCTTTACAACAGTAAGGTTCTTAGTATCCTCAACAGCGAGACAAGCTCCCTCTTGGAATTCCTTCCATTAATGAAAAAAAGGAAAATGTTTCCATCCTCTGCAGCCTGCAAAAGACTGCATTCCACTCTGCTTTTGTATCTGTAATGCCCCTAGAACAGAGCCCTGCACTCACAGGGTAAATCAGACTAAACCTGCCTCTGTGTCCTTGGACTGGGCTATGGAAAACCCAACCCAAGTTTGGTGGTGGTTCCCAGGTTAGAGGCTGTTAAGACAGGCTGTTAGCACGTGTGGACAGCATGGTAGTGGATGAAAATTAGCACTGGTTTCCTATCACTCAGAACTGCTCTGTTTTTCCTTGCTTAGGTGTTTCACAGTAGGTAATTCTCTGTAGGAAAGATCCTGAGCAACTATTTCCTTCTATGAGACACATTTATTAATGTGTAGGAATGGCAAAAAACACAGCTGCTGCCAGTCACTACACGATATCTATCAGCTGCTGAAATGTATTTGCCCAGATAAATTAGCTTCACAAAGATGCCTTGACCTTTTATTAAAGCAGAAGCCTAATTGCTAATCACCCTACCAATGCGGAGGCCAGTGCAGAAAACTACCACCTGCAACAAGCTAACCTGAGAACTCCTGGTGGATCAGAACACAGATCCTCAGTGGCAGGATATTGCCTGTAGGGATGCAGCACCACAAAGAGTTAAGACAGGCATGACAAACCTACCTCACAAAAAGAACTAAGCCCACTTCCTATGCCTTGCTGCTGTATCCAAAGCACAGCAGTGAAACCCTGGCCTAGGCAGCTGCTCCTGCCCAAGGATACTGAATTATTCCAATGTAACACTCTGGGTTTGTAGGTTTATCAAAGCACTGGGATTTTCCCTAGCACAGGATGATGTTCCCTGCTTTGCATTATTTCAGTGTTTGCCTGTCATTGCATATTCATGCAGAACCTCCTCTGCCTACACCATCCATCCCATTTGGAGGAAAACAATAATCACTGATTAAATAAGCAAGTGGAGTGAGCAGCAGGAATGATCAACTCTGTCACTCAAATTAGTGACACTTTGGTTAAAAGCAAAAAAAGAAAACCTGGATGTTGGGCTGAAAAGGATCTTTGTGTTTGTTTCTACTGTGTATGCTTTACAGGGCATATTTTATATTTAGTAATTTTTTTTTCATCGCCCTCAAAATTAAATTACCAAGAGTCTTGTGCAAGATAGAAGAAACTGAAATCAAATACGAGCAAAGGTTTAAAGCAACCACTGACTTCATCTAACCTAAACACTCCTGGACCCACCTGAAGTTTTTATTTGTACCAGGAAATAAGAAAAAAATTGTTTGTAGAGTAATTATAATAAAAATATGCTCACTTCCTTCCAAGGAAGTGGGAAGAAAGAAACCCTGAGAATGTTTTATCTGAAGTAAACTCCTTCATAAGCAGCATTAACACTGCTGCCTTCACCCTGCTCATCACTGCAGAACTTCACCTGCAAACCATGGAATCCATCAGTCTGGGGGAGCAATTCTGCTGTCACAGCTGTGTGCACAGCATTGCCCTCCTGAGACATCTCACCCTGGAGCCACATGCAGAGGGACAGTTCATGAGGGTGACATGTGGACAAGTATCAGGCTAGGTCAGGCTGTGTGGCAAGGATGGACCTACTCTGCAGATCCACCTTGGATCTGAAGGGCTGTGTGCTTGCAGATCAGCTGCAATAGTCTTGCAACTTCAAACTGATGAGAAGTCTTTGGTCTTCCAGACACAGGTGCTACATGGTGCTGCGTTTCCAGGTTAAATGTTACATTTTGGTAATTTCTCAGGTTCTGAAATGTAACTTGCTTTTGCTGTGTGTGTGCTCCACGTGGGCTATGAGTCACTCTGCCATCCCTCCCTCCATCACCCATGTGTCACATCAGGAAATGACAGCCCTTCAATCACAGCTTCCCCACATCACTTTCAAAATCAGCACACGCCTGGCAAAACACCAAAGAGTGAAAATGTTCCTCCCTGCACTCTCAGCTCGCTGCTGAAGCCACTCCAGCACCGGCACTCTCTGTAGGGACACCTCCCAGCTCCACAGGGGAAAGCAGGGCAGGCATGCTCCCACATGCAAAGGTCCAGTGTCTTCTGCAAAGCTCAGCAGCCGTCCTCTGCTGCCACAAAACACAGTACTTACCCAGTGCTTCGTGTCCATAAAGACACCAATGTAAAGTGTCCATGCTAAGCCTGCAAGCAGAAGGAAACCTAAGACCAGCTTCCCACTGCTGGCAGAGCGAGCAGGAGGGCCCTGCGAGGCCACAGTGTAGAGCTAAGTCACTCAGTACTGATACTGGGTCCTGCCACCTCCCTGTTGAATCTGCAGCATAAACCTAGACAAAAAGCGGCCAACATAGTCTCAAACTGTTCTGAGCACAAATGGTCCTGATGCAGCAAGAAAGATCAGTGTGGGGGAATACACTTCCTTCTTTCATCCCACATTTTCCAAGGAAAAGACAAAAGGGAATATGCATCCAAAGATGGGCTTCAATCTCCGGATTAGAGTGACACCAAGAAACGAGCGTTGGGACCTCAGCAGCAGTGGGGCCACACGGTGCTGTCCGTGCCAGGGCTGCAGCCGACAGCACTTTCTCCTCCGTGCCCAAGCCCTTTCACAAACCTCCTTTAGAAGTGCAGTGAGTAAAGCAGACCCTGCCCAAAGCTCCTGCTGGGCTGCCACTCCCTTTGATCGCCGAGCTGCTGGATCAACCTGTTGGAGCGCATCGGTTCAGAGGGCCCGAAGGCAAAATGGGAAGAACGGGGTCAAGCTAATGGGAATTAACATCAGCTCCGCACCAAGACTGAAAAGATGGAAGCACAGGGCCTGGGGGGTGAAAGAAATAATGAACTGAGAATTGATGGAAGGAAACTTAATTGGTTTGAACAACAGAAGGTCACTTTTTGTTACCTTTATCTGGGTTGAGCAATAACCTAATTTTGGCAGTTCCTGGCAGCTATGACTTGCCCTGCTCTTCATGGGGACTGCTTTGGAGTAAGCCGGAATGAAGTGCACAGACGTGGCAGAGAGGAGGTCTGAGCAAAAAAAACTACAAAGGGAGGTAAAGACACACTAACTGATATAACTTGGCCTGGCAAGAAGACAACTGAGAGGGTGGGAGGCTTCTTTTCCCACCTACTGCTGTGCTCAACAGAGATGCAACCTATACAGTCACACTCAAGAGATCAGAAGCAGTGGTTCATTCCAGCTCCAGACTATAATAAAGACAAGTGAAATTATGTCACACTATCTGCCACCAGATCATCTCCTGACCCTGCCAAGCCCTACTGCTTAGTGGACAGGAGGTGATCTGAGGCAATATCCTGTCCTTCTCCTCTCCTGTGCTGCAGTGGATCACAAATCTGGAGGCACTTTGTAATGATACTCAGCATTGGTATCTCTTGACATACTACACACACCAGTTCCACTTGCAAAGGACAGACCAGAGTGTTTCAGGCTTCAGCCACAGGTCTGTAGCTGTCACCAGCAACATGACTTGATCCCTGTGGAAACAGTTTTCAGTACCTACAGAATACAACCAATATAAAAAAATACAACCAGAACACAAAACGGTTCAATTAACCCCCAAAAAAAGATTCAAAGTTTAGCAATGACATTGGGTCTCACAGAGCATGCATAGCTCTGGTTCTGCAAGCCCTTGCCACAGGAAGCTGCCTCGCACTTGACTGGCATGGCACATCCCAGCTTCAGAATACAATGATCTGAGAGTGCTAAAGCATCCTTCAACCTGCTCTGTAGTCACAATAGGTTACTACTGCATTTTATTTATCCAGGAGCGTTTAAAAAAAAACTAACTGTTCATTCTGTTGCAAAGCATTTCTTTCACATCAGCCCATCAGCTCAGTCATCTGCAGTAATCCTGGACAGAAGAAGGTCAATGTACATTATTTAATAACAAGACAAGACCAGAATGTATGTACAAATCGCCAGACAAATCTTTAACACCAAACACCACCAAACTCTCACATTTCTAGCCCGGTTTTAGAGGAAAAGAGATCACCTATCCATCTATTCCTCTCCTTTCTATTTTAGTATAACCAAAGACTGAATCATAACATTTTTGCTCACCCCTTAATGTCCTTTTGGTTTGCGACTACTGAAGAGTGATGAGGGAAGATGTAATAGCACACTGTTGTTTCATCTTCACTTTGAACTGCCACCAGATATTATTTTGCAGCTGGTTTATTGTAAGTGGCATCCTGAACTCTAAACAAAAAAAGTGTCTTAATGGCAATTTCGACAGATTGTTAATTTCCTGAGAGAATTCAGCAAGGCCACAAAGGGAGAGGGTGTTTAAAATGCAATGCCATAATAGGAACCTTTCCCTCTTTCAAGTAGTTTTAGCTTTTGGAATTCGATAATGATTTTACCCACTAATGATTTTACACCCAACTAAAACAAACCAGCTCTTCAGCTGGGTTTTAGGTGGGGGATTTTCTACTCAGAAGACCCAAGTAATCAGCACCAAAAGACCTATTTCTCTGCAGCTTCTGCTGCCCACCTGTCAGTTACATCCCCAGAGTAAAAGCCATTTGCAGTAAAGCTGCAGGAGAGGTCACCTGGGACCAACATCTCACTACACTCCCAAACCCTACCGAGGCTTCTCGCCCAGGAATGCAACGAGCAGCTGAGCACCATGGAAGGAGCTTTCCCGTACGGGACAGCAAGTGCTAGCTGTGGATTTAAAGCACCAGAGCCATCCCGCACAAAGGATACCTGCGGCTATTGGTCCACAAACAGCATCAAACGGCAAATATTTGCAAAATAATAATTAAAAAAAAAAAAACAAAAAACAACAAACCTGCAAAGGAAAAGCAGGTCTCAAACACAGCTCCGGAGCTGTGAATGAAAAGTAGCTGCCAAGATGCCTCTTACTGCTCAGTGCCTTCCTCAGCCCAACACATCAGCTGCCCTTACAGAAATACTATTCTAGATACTGTTTTAGCATCCTGCAGACAAAAGATGTGACCGCGTTGCCTAGGAACCAATGGTGCACATTATCACATCATCTATACTGTTATTGTTTACAGATCAGCCTGGATGGCTCCCACTGAAGACTCACAATTAACTCTCTTTTCGGAGGCACTTTCTGCTCATTCACAAAGAAGTGAAAAATAAATTGCATCCAGAAAGCCAATGGTGAACAGATGAAAATCCTTTGACTCTCCTCTGGACAACCTCCCTGTGAGCAGCCCCAGGGCCAAGACAGAAGAGAAGAGGACACCAGCCAGGCAGCCCAGCAAGTGCTCAGATGCAGCAAAGCCATCAAACTGTAAAGCCTGGCATCTGGGGCTTTCATCTGCCAGGCTGTCCTCTGAGTGGGCTCAGACACTGCAGTTCACATAGGAAGAGATGAAGGGCTGCATGTTTAGCACAGTAATCAACAAGATAGCACACTGCCAAGTACACGGCTACTTTGAGTAATACTGCCAGTCCGAAAGTGTGCTTTATTGATGCATCTTTCATCTGCATGCACTGTGCAGATGCCTGGATAGCCAAAACAGTCTCCAATGTGGGGGGTATTTATTTCTGTTGCCAGGTTGAAACTGCTATGCAGAACGTTTCAGAAGCACTAAATATCCAAAACAGCTCCTAAGAGCTGCAGATGTCATGGTTCTCCAAAAGCAAAAGCTGCTTTATAGCATTAAAGCCAGAAGGGGATGTGGAGAATGAGTAACCTCAGCTCTTGTGGCTGCACAGAGAAGCGATGGCTTGCCCATCACTAACAACTGCAGGTTGAAGCAATTATTCTAGCACCAGATACAAACAGCATTTTAAAGCCACAATAATGTCAATATTTCACTCCACCCATTTGTGACCATGTGCAGAACCTCTGCTTTGCCAGCCACTGATCATTTACCAGTAAAAGAGAAAGATGTGATAACAAACCAGAAAGATAACCTTCAATATATATATATGAATCCCACAGAAATGTGCAGGCAAGTGAGGGAGGAGGAGGAAAGGTTATTTATGAAACAAACACACACACCTGAAGTTCTTGGAAAATGCAGATTCAAGAAAAACACTGATAAAGTTCCTTTTTGGACAGGGAAAAAAAAGATTCCTTGTGAAGCATTAAGGGTGGATTGATGTCTGGCTTGCCAGATAAAGATACTGCAAGCAAACAAAACCTCATACAATGCCAGTGACAGGACTGAGATAAAAACCTCAGGCGCTGGCATCTTAACAGATGTTGTACTGCAAAAGCTACCTGCACTGCACTCCCAGCTCGATGTGCCGATAGGATTTACCAGTGCTTCAGCTCAGGAGAGTGTGTGATAGGCCGCCTTAAAGAACACTGCTGTTTGCCTGCTGCCTGGTACAGCATCCCAGTGGCAAGCTCTGCGTCTCAGAGCAGCATTGCAACAAGTCTTTCTAAGGGGTGTAAGGAAGGTCAAGTATCCTCTGTGCAGGCTTTCATGTCCATCACCATCCTACATACTGCCCAGAGGAAAACACCTCTAAGAGATAGCTCTGAAGTCTGAACCTCAGTGAGACACTAGCTTAATTAATTCAAGTCAAATTGGTATGTCAAAGAGAGGGGAACTGCCTTTTGAGCCAATGGTTTTGGTGATCCTATTTGCCATTACAAGCTGGCTTTGGGATTTCTAAGTTCATGACTATCAAGAGGGCACAACTGAGTCTCAGACATTTCTCACAAAGCTGTATGTGAAAGCCAAGTTCTTTGAGTTCTAAGAAAGGAATTTCCTGCACTTCCAAGATTGCATTTCAAACCTCACACTGCAAAAGCTGAGAGGTTTTGCCAAGCAGACTGACAGCTCCAGGCTGGTTTACTCACTCCATGTAAACTCTGTTTACTCGCTTTTTCCCTCCCAGTCACGTGCTTCAGAGGCTCTGTCATTTGGATTTCACCTTGGCAGGTCATGGTAATTTTGACAGAATAAAAGTCATCCTGATGAAGTTTATTATATAGTGGTAGCCATGGCAGTCACCTGTGTTTTTCAGGGGATGAATGTGGCTGAAACAGTGGCTGAAAGAAGAATATTGCTGCTCTCCCTGCTAGTTTTTGCACCTGTGAAATAACTTGAAGATGTGCTGAAGCACTTTTCCCCAAGGCTGAACCTTTCTAAAACCTCTTGGTTGTCATTATTTCCACTTGCCAGCAGAATGAAAACCTGAAGACATATTCCTTCCACTCTCATCTTTTCACCCTTGGCAAACACTGCTGCCCAGAGACCTCATTCAGAAGTAATCACTTGGGTTTTGTATTAACCAATACTTCATCTGGCTGCTCGCAGAGAAGAAAGCTTTTAGATTTCCCTCACAGCCATTTAGTCTTCAGTTTCGTTTTCTGATAGCCAAAGGCAGCAGCTCTGGTATAGCCCCAGTGCAGGATCTGGCCATGTAAGTTATCGGAGATGAAAGCTGTGAAGCCGACAGCCGAGTGAGCTTTATCACCACTTGACTGTCTACCACATGCAGGCTTGGCAGGAGTCCAAAGAAAGCTCTGGTTTGGGGTGCTTATCTTTGCTAACAACTCTCCTGAAGAGTCAGGAGTGCAGGTCTGCTGGAGGAAACACAGGACTGAGCCAAAGTGCCTGTTTGCTGCTGGCTGAGTGGGCTGGAAACACTGACCTGAGAAAAAGGTTTACCTGCTTCAGAGGATATCCCTCAAATTTCTAAGGAAGCATCTTTAGAGCTGGCATTAACAACGCTACCTTGCCCACCAGAGGACAACAAAATGACACAAGAGTAGCTCAGTCCATAGTTCTATGTTAGCTCATTTTTCTCAATTTCCAACTGTGGTTCTGACTGACAAAGGTGTCCCCAAACTGGCACTTGTTTAAAGGACCAGCCCCTGTCAGACTATCCTACTTACTCCCTGCAGCCTGTAGCCACCCTTCCCCAGGTGCTTTTTTGTATTATGATACATGCAGCATTCACGTTCCAGACCAAAACCTATTTTGAGTGTGTCTCATCTGACAGAATCTTCCAGGCACAGACCTTCACAGGCAGTGTGGCTACGCAACCTTAATTCTGCAATAGTGCCAACCAGGAGTACTTTTGCTGGGTTCTTGTCTGGTCCCTTTGGTATACCTGGGTGCTCATAACTGAAAATGCAGTCTTGTCTGCATTCCTGGCTCCATCAATAACCCACTCTATTTTCTTACTCTTCTGGAGCATTCCCCAGGCTTCTGTTAATAATTTTGCTTGACCTTTATTAAAGACCAAGCATTATCTGGCAATTAGATTTGGTGATCCCTTTGGTGATTGAGGCTCTGTGATTTACTGTAAATTATAAATAGTTCAAATGCTTCATTATGTTTATTCTTTTTACAAGCTTTGTGGCCAGGTAAGCACTGACTTGACATTCACTGTTAAACGAACTCATTAAACTTCTTAATTTAAGCGGTGCAACACTTCACCTGCCACATTATCCAGAGACTCCTGCAAGGACATTAAACATTCAGCACCAATAGATGCTCTACCATAGTTCACCTTGTTGGGAGTGAAATTTCAGTCCCTGAACATAAGGTTGACTACCTGATGCTCTTTGTCAGAGGCAATAAATAATGCAAATAGATACCCATGTCAGGTTGGAGGTTAGAAACATCAATAGCTTTCCCCAAAGAGTTTTGAAAGGGGCTCTCAGAAGACTTTAAATCTCACAGACAGACAGACAGACAGATTGAAATTAAGGAAAAGGAAGCAAGGTGCTGATTCTTTTCATCTGTTTATGAATGCAATGAGCAAAAGGAGCAAAAGGAGCTGCAGTCACACAACCTCCAAATGCAGACTCGCTTGTAGAGGTTTGTCTTTGCCCATTTCATCCCTTGTTTTTCTGCTGAGAATGTTTAATAGAGCTGGATGGAATCAAGGCTGAGTAATGTCATTTCTCTTGGCCAATAAAGGGCACATTGCCTCGTGGCTAAAAGGAAACAGCCTTTGTGTTGGAGGCATCTTTACGCCCAGACTCTGCACTAACAACTGAAAGTGCATGGATTAGGATCTCCTTTGTGCTAGGTGCTGGACCTACAGACTCCACAAACTAAACATGAAGGTATAAGGAAGAATGAGATGGATATCTGAATTTTCCTGCCTTGCCTACATATCATTTTACGCAGTTTTAGTTGTTTGCTTTCCAAAATTAAGGGCTCTAGTATATCTTTTTTCCCCCCCTCTTTGCCTTTATGTAATATAATCCTTGATATCTGCTTCTGGATGTCTCTTCTGAAGGATGAAGGCTCCTATCAATTGTAATGTAGCCTGTGAACATACCAGGCTGCTCCTGGGACAGATTTAGGCTTCATCACAGAGTATTAACCCCACATATTGAATGTGTTTTTCTGACTTATAAGGCTGGATTAGCTTTTATTATCAGAAGCAGTAAAGGTTTCAGTGTTGCAGATGGAATGGCAGATGGGAAGTGAAAGCTTAATGTGAAGCAGCTCTAGATAAAAATCATTAATCCACAAAATTCATATGTTCTTATGCAAGGAAACCTAGCAAGAACCATGGCAATACGACTAACCAGTGAGAGAAGTGTAAGCTGCCCCTAGCCCACTGTCTGACAAATCATGGCACGAGGCCTGAAAGCAGGAAAAAACCCTCCAACACCCCTCTTACAACTGCTTGGCAACACAAGCAGCCCTCTAAGGGGTACGTGGAGAGATACTGCCTTAGGCACTGCCTGCCTCCAGATCAGGAAGAACAGGAATTGGTAGCATTTCCACTGTGAAAGTGAAACGGGTGCATAGAGCCTTCTCCAGGGCTCCTGGCTGCACTATCACACACACAGACTACCAGCACTGGTAAGTTAGTATCACTACGGCTGCAGAACTGAAGGAGGCCTTTTCACTTTCGGCCAAGGAGCATGGTGTGAAGGGAAGCACAATTCCATCAGCTGTGGGACTGCATGCTTGGACAGGCAGGGCAGCTCCAGTGCCTGCCCCACTGCCTGGGCAGCAGCATGACCTTCAGGAACATCCCCCCAGGAAGAAACAAGCTCTGGAATTCTTCTAGTTAAGTGGCACTTGCTTAGAGTCTGGATGGCTGTGAGATACCACAGCATCCTTCCAAAGAATCCACTAACACCAACTGATCACATCCTACTCAGCTACTGCTCTTGGCCTAGTGGTTTCACTTGTTCTACAAGGAACTCAGAGCAGCTGAGACTGCCACAGGTCATGGCCTCAGCATCACACATGGGTTAAGGTGGACTCAGCACTGCAGACTGAGAGCTGGACACACCTGCTGGAACCAGACCTGCGGCAATTTGTCTCCTACAATGTACCTCCATTCAAAGTGCCATCACCTACTTCTGCCCTCTGTGGCCTTGCAGTACTCTATCTCTTATCAGCAGGGAAGTGAACGACAGGGACTAACAAGGCAGCTTCTCTCAAACCTCAAGAGACAGACAGAAAACTACACACTCTCCCTTGCAAGAGAAGAGAATGTGTTAAAATTTTTAGGGCTCTGGGTCTTGCATGCTGAAAGTGTTTAAATCAGATGCAGTGTGAAATATCATTTCTGCATTCAAATCCCCATATTCCAGGATCAATGCAAACTCTGTGACTCTTGTGCTCCTTGCTAATTTTTCTCCCCAACACGAGTTGAACTTCATTGGCAGTGCTTAGAAATGGGCACCAGCAACAAAACCTGCTGTCAGGTCTCACACAGTCCTCCCTGGGGCATGCACTTCAGTGGAGATTTCTGTGTGAGTAGCAGGTTCAGGAAGGGACCCACACTTTGAGAGAGATCTTGCAGAAACCTAATCAGCAAGAGGCAGTGAAAGTATCTAGTATATTTATTTTCTAGGAGTATCAAAAATGTGTTGTCATCACTTAGCAGGAAATCGCCCGCAGAAGTTACTTCCCCTTTCATCAAATCATTTCAACACACAGGGAAACAGAAGTCACAAGGGGAATTTCCTCTTTTCCTCTTCTTGATGATTCTTATAGCCTAAACCAAACAGTTTAAAGGTCTGGGTCTTATTTGGGGGTTTTGTTTGCTTCCCTGGTTTTTACAGATTATCTACTTTTGCATTATGTAGTAAACCTTACAGAACACAGCTGTGAGACCTGGGTTATGTAAATGCATGAAGAATATAATTTCACTTAAAATCATGAGCCTTGTCATGTGGCAGGGTGTGAAGCTCTTTGCCTGATGCCATCTGAATGAAGAAATTCAGGCAGCGGTTGGTGCTGAAGATACAACTGACTCCAAGCAACTTATTTGTCACTTCTGCTACTGCTATTCTCTGCAGAAAAAAGTACTTTAAAAAAGGAAGAGAAAACATTACCTTCACTAAATCTGTATTTGTACCTTCAACACCTTCTGAGACATCAAACTATACTGTTGATCAGAGCCCTAGGAAGGCTCTCTCCACGTCTGGGCTCCATTTGCTAAGCTCCAGAACATCCAGCCACTTTACTCATCCTCTCTTGCAGATGCCCCTTGCTGGAAATAATGACTGGAAAAAGCTGACTGCACTTCCCCAGTCAAAGTGAAGGACCAGTGCTGCTGGTCTGCTCCCAGCCACAGTCCCTCCCAGGTAAGTGGCAGGCACCTGGGCTACAGGATAAAGAGTGGTTGTCAGACACCAGACTCACCAAGATGAGTCTTCTGCTGTAAAAGAGAAGAAACTGCCCCTTTGACCTCTGTTTCTTGCAGCACAGCAGGGACATGCCATCCCCCATGGCCTTCAATAGGTATTTCCTACAGGAACAAAAGATGTACATTCTGAAGTGCTCAAGTACCTGATTGGATAGTCGGCAGCACTGAGGTTAATGAAGAAATCCCATGGCCAGTCGTTCATCTCCATTAAGTCCCTCATGGTCTGCAGGTAGGTGGACAGCAGACTTGCTCCTCCCCAGATAGTTGCCATTCTCCAAGAAGTGACTCTCACATTTGGGTACTGGCTGGCAAACTGGAGCACTTGCCGGTGCAAGTAATTGGATCTCTTTACAGGAGAAAAAAGTAACACATTCAAGTTACTCTGCCCCAAACTCTCCCTCCCTGCATTCACTAACCACCAATTCTTCTTCCTGACTTGCTGAGCATTGTCACTGCTTCACCCTCACTTACTGTGGCACACAATCTTCTTATGCTGAATGCTGGTTTGGAAATGCAGAGAGACCCCTGTTCTTCTTACAACTAATTACAGTAACCAGGTCTTATTTATCATTCGGCATCAGCAGATCCCAGAGAGTTTTGGTAAAGGAGGTGACTGTTACTGCCTCCCTTTCACAGTGAGAAGAAGCTATGTAACCTGCCCAAGGCACCCCAGGTCAGCTCTCCATCCAATGAGCCACCACTGTCAGCCTGCATCAGCTTAGCAATTACTGTTAACTAAATGTACAACAGACAGACATGGACAGATACTCACAGACATGAGAAGAAATGAAGGCTGTTACACAGAGAAGAGAACAAGAAAGGAAGAAAGAAGAGGCTCCAAACATGTGACAGACAGACCAAACGTGATGTGCACTCTATGCAGCAGGGGGAGAGAGAGAATGAAGAAGATGGCAAAGATGGGCAGACTGATGGATGGCCAGACAGGCAATTTATAACCAGTGATATATTACCTTGTCAACATGAATGTAATAAAAATGGTCTTTATGGTAAATAGCCTTAAACATGCGCTGGAGCTGCCGAGAAGCTCTGCCATGAACAACCAAGACAAATGCGATCCTGACTGGGTTGGCTGGCATGTACTCTATGGAGTCCTCATCCCACTGTACATTGTTGTTGGCTTTTCCTGTTCAAAAACAAAACACAGGACATCTCTGAGTGGATCCACAGGGCAGGGGTGCAGAGAGCAGCACACATTTTACCTCGTCTCTTTGAGGAGAACTCAGGAGGGGAGCCAGCTTGTGCCAAGGCTGTACCACTCTCCTTCATCACTGTGCAAGGTCATGACCCCACGGGAGTAGCCATACCAACCTTCCCCACAGCCCTGCCTGCATGGCTCAGCTCAGACAAGGCTGCACAAGGATAAAGGTGGCACTTTGCTGTGTGACCAAACATGGTTCACACCTGACTGAGAAGTGAAAACTGCCCTTGCTGGCTCCCTGCTCAGAGCATGGGGCAGGGCTGACACTGATGTGTGTCAGTAGGAGAAAACCAGACCTGCTCCCACAAGCACCAGGGGAATCTCACCTCCACTGCCATTTCAACTTGCACTTTCCAGAGACCTGAGAAATCAGTACTCATAATTAAGAGTTTAATCTTCAAGTATTGCAGCATTACCAAATTCCAGAATAATAAACATGGTGCAATCATTCTCCTGTTTGTTGTGGCACCACATTACATTCAATCACCCAACAATGTAACACAGACTCAACCTGCTAATCTTTTACTTCTGTTGCTAATTAATGAGATCATCAGGCTCCTGCAGCAGCACAAAGCAATCTTTTAATGAATTTTGTGTGCCATATTATTTTTTGTAAATCAATCCACCAGCTTCTCTTCACAGCTGGTATTGTCCTGGCTGTTCCACACAATGCCTCTGCACGGCAATACCTGGGTGCTGCTCACTTCACCTGAACTCAGCTGCATGTTTATGCTCTGTCTTCATAGCATGAATCAATGGACAGGTGACAGCAGAAGAGTTATCGCTGTGCACTTCAGCACACTCTTTATTGCTGTCACAGCTGCAATTGCAGGCAGAAGCCCTGGCAGTGTAGCAGCAGTACAAGCCATAATTATTCTGAAAAGGCAGAGCTCTGCAGTCCCTACTTAAAACTCACTGAAACAGCCTCATCCCCTTCAGCAGGACCACTTCTGCCACAGCTGCCCAACTCGGATTTCCACTACAACCTCCTTCTTTTCAATTGCCCACAACTCCTAACAACACAGCAAGTTGAAAATTACCAGGCTTGGCTTTCATCTGAAAATATTTACCATTTTGGTTAGAGCCAAACCCAGTCTTGCCTTGCTCAGATGGTGACTAGACCTAAACCACATCCGAAGCCCATGGCATTTCTTCATTCAGAAAACCCAGTTTTTAAACAGATCTAGTAATAGAGGTACTTGGAGTTATATAAAACCACAACAAGCTTCAAAGAACAATTCTTTAGTGAGCCATCAGGACCTGATGAGAAGTCTTTGTCTGAGGGCTCAATAATAGCAACATTTATCTAGACTTATCCAGAACCCTTGCTGGAGTTGAGTTAAGGCCCAGGGACCCATTACAGCAGGAGCCCTCTTGGCTGTCAGGCTCCAGAGGGGATGTCTGGAGCAAAGACAGCTTGCCCAGGTGAGGCATCTGCTGAAGCACAGCCTGTGTTAATCATACCTGGAGAAAAACCCAGAAAACTTATCTTTAGCAACATTGATCCCAACTTTGAGATGACAGTTTTCACCTCCAGGCTCAGAAATTATTTGGTGCTTTCCATGGTGGAACTTGTGGACACTTTGAGTGAAAGAAGATATTTTGGGTGAGCACTAATTATTTGTTAAATTATTATAACTACTTCTATGCCAAATGCCCACTGGTCTGTTCACAGTGCAGAAGCCCCTCTGGCAAATGCAGGAATTCTCCAGAGGTGGGCAGAGCAGCACCACAGCAGTGCTGAAGCAGCCACACGGAGCTCTGCTCACTGCTGGGCCAAGGATGCTTTCCTGTGCCGACAACAAGTGGCATGAACTGATTGCGCTCAGCATCTCGGGGAACTGTCACCTTTGTGTGCCACATGAACCTAACAGATCCCCTGCCCAGGTCAAAGAGGGGCTGCATTTTACCTCCAGCAAAACAAACAGAACTCCTGATGAAGATAACTAATCAACATGCCTGCTCACCTGCCTGCTTTCTTTTAGTGGGTCTTACTTGCTCAGTCAAGTAGGAGAGGTGAAATCAGCTGAGAAACTCTTCTGTGCAACTGTCCCCAGGGCACAAGGACTTGAGAGTGATGCTTATGGTTTACAGAATGAAATGCTGCTAGTTACATTCTGTAGTTTCCTTGCAATAGCTGTAACCCATACTTTTTATCTCCAAGTTAGCATTGAGCATGCTGGATAGAATTTCAGAGCTCCTGCTGCTACTGAGAAGTGGACATTCAAATGTTTTTTTGCAGTAATGTTTTACCTCAACAACCTTGCTCTAGTATTTTTCATTCTCAGATTCTACCATGAATTACAGAAACAATTCATGATCCCTCTCTGAGCTCGTGTGATCAAGCAAGCCATAAGCAAAAATCAGTGCAAGGCAGGTGGGAAGCAGCGATAATTCTCATGCACTCAATGACTTGCACATTTAGGATTGAAGAGACAGATTTCAGCAATGCTCTTTACATGAGGAGGAGGAGGAGCCCTGTCTCAGAACAAAGGGGCTGTCGATGTGGGCATTTTGAGTCTGCTTTAACAACTTCTGAGGCTGACAACATAAACTTAGGGCAACCTGAGCCTCTGACTTAGAGATGGACAATTCCCTTCAGGAGACCACTGGCAGTTTCTCTGCCATGAGTTTGTGAGATGATGAGCAGCTCTGCATTCCTGCACAAGTCCATATAAAGAGGGAAAGTCCCTGGCATTACAGATGTAGGTTGAGCTCTGCTGCAACCCCTGTGCTGGAGAGATTTCCACCTTGTCCATGAACAGAGAAGTAAAGTGCATGGAAGAAGGAAGGTAGGAAGGTGAAAAGGTAGAACTGTTCTGTTTTCACATCTGGATCATAAAAAGATGAATCATTTCTACCTTTTCCCAAGGGAAAAAAAATAGAAAAGAGAGATCATTTTCTCATCTGACATTCAAAACACAACATTCCCATTGTAGCTTTGTCATCCTTGCTTTTTAGCATTTGTGCTGCGTGCACTCCATCCAAGACTTACTCAAGAACCCACTGGGGCAGGCATCAGCTCTTGAGGAAATTCAGAGATGCCCTGCATGAGAAAACATCGTGGATGTTCTTCAGAAGACTTGAAAGATTCGTTGTAAACACACAAACACGGGAACCTTGAGAACAAAGAGAGAAACCTTTCGTCTCACAAAACCTGTGAAAGCAGCCTGGGTGCCCCAGGACTGCTCTGAACCAGCCTCGGCACAGCAGCTCAGGCCGTGTGCAGGTGTGTGTACAGCACACCCACAGCCACCACCTTCCCAGCGAGGCCAAGGAGCAGTGGCTGGGGAGCAGCCTGCCCTATTGTTGTCTTGCAGTCGGTCTTGAGCAGCACATTTTGATGATCTGCGAATGACCAAGTAATAATCCGACCTGGCTACACCGTGCCAGCCACACACTAAACCTAATGCAGTATCAGACTGATCCAGGCAGGCCAATAACCCTATCAGCAGCAAACTTGCTTTCCTCACTCTCCTAATTATGGAAATGGTAGCATTCCTGGGAGACAAATCTCAATTATTTGTGAGTGTGTTAGCCAAGTATTTCCTCCCTTTTCCCCCTGACTCTCATGAATAAATAACACTCAAAAGCATCCGTAAATTAATTAATGTTGAATTAGAATTAATTTTCTAATAATAATAATATTTATCATAACAGCCAATTAGTGCACCATGATCAGTGTTATTAGGCTGAACACAAAATGCCTTCTAAGTGAGCATTCTGTTACTTTTACTATAGTCAGTGACATTGCTGGACATTGGAGAGGTAACAGTAGGCACAACAGGCACAAATATTCCTTGCAGAGACCATTCACTCCTCTTGCACCTTACCCCTTAGTTCAGCTTAACATCTGGGAGGTAGCACACTTGGAAACCACAAAAAAGAGAAAGACCACTGCTTACAGGTACCTGCACCATTACAGCCCTAAGGAAATGCTCTAATAAAGGAGAGTTGTTTCCAGCTTGGCTCTCAGGACTAACCAGCAGCTCATTCAGAGCAGGACTCCAAGATCAGTGAAAACTGGTGAAGACCAACCAGTTAATGACTGAAACCAGGAGTAGTTAATGGATACAACGGTTCTGTGCCAATGCACTCAAGACAAATGAAAAAGCAGCAACCCTGTCTTTTACGGTTAACACATCAGGTGTGAAGGTTTTGTTAACATGTTGAGCCACTCTCCTCTCTCAGGGAGCTAACTGCAGGATGAGATATCTCATTCAGGTCTTGTGGCCCAAGAGCTAACTCCTACCCAGCAGAGCTACCACTGTCAGGGAAATCTTGAACTCATTAGGAAGGGAAAGGCTACAGAGAAGAAAATAGTGACTGTTGAGACACATGTTTAGATATCTCACCCACCACTGACTGTTGCTAAGGAGTTTGTCAGACTCTAAGAGAAGTCATCCCACCACTCCCAAGAAAACAGATGAGACAAACCCAAACCAAAGCATTTCTGAAACATCAGCTGCTATTTGCAGTTTCTGGGAACAGCCAGAATCCCCCCAGCAGCACTCTGGCTTCTATGAAACCAGTACCAGAGCGTTGGGAGATACTCAGTTCTTCTGGGCAGCTTGTTTAGCTGGTGCATGCTACAGGACCCAGCACATCCTTCCCGGACACCCCCTGCCTGAGCTGCTGGCAATCAAGCTGCCTGCAGGCCCCTGCCCCTCTGATCAGTGAGAGTGGTGAGATTCACAATAATCAAGTGCAGAAAGGTGTTTTAGATGCCTAATTCAACACATCAACCCCACCAAACAGCTCATGGAGACAGAAGGACTTTCCAGAGGCTGTCCAAGCAATGGCAGTAGAGTCAGAACTGGCCAGAGTGGCAAAAAGGCTCCTTTCTAAGACACCTTTCTGCTGAAAGACTCTGATCTCTCTCAGGCAATAGCAGTGGACCATAGGTGCATCAGTCTCCTCCTGGGACACTGCAGCTGTTGCTGAGTGATGGCAGCTCAGAGGAAGCCCAGAGGTGCTCCAGGGTGCTGCAGTTTGCTCTAAGAGCATCTATACTAACACTGCACTACTGATTTAGGTGGCCTAAATCACATATCAGAAGAAGCCAGCCTGGATGATTACAGCCCAACTTAGACACCAGTGGTAGGCTCACCACCATTCATGCCAAACACAACGAGTTTCAGAATCAGATCATCTCTGCATTGTTGCACTTCACTCTCTTCCCTGACAGAGAAGCCTTCAGATTTCTTGTGTAGGGCAAGAAGGAAATGTCCTTATTTCAGTTCAGACTTTCTCTTCTGCCTGAAATCATCAGCAAGGTTAATCCCTCAAGGAACAGACACTTGAAAGCTAACCAGTTACTACAGAGCAACTAAGGCACAGATTAGACAAGAAAGTAACAGTATCAACATAACAAATCCCTATAGCAATAGAGCTGTATTAATTAGCATTTGAAACAGCCTTTGCTCATTCCAGGCCTGTTCCTGTGTTTTGCAGAGTGTTTGGAGACTGGCACGTCCATAACCTTTACTTCATCTCCTCCTGTCATGCTCACAGCGAGAGTAATCAATAAGGAGAGAAAACATAACCAATTATATAGTTAAAATAAGTCTGTGCTCCACATTACCTCCCAGGAGATATTTATGTACTGCTGAGACTACTAAGAAATGAATAGGTAGATAAAAGCAGGTTTGTTACCTGCCTGATCAATGTCTTCCCATTCTGTTTTACTGTGCTGTCAACTTTCAAGTCCTCATATCAGATATTCTTAAGAAATGAACACTTAATCGTTCTAATCACTTGGTGTAAGGCCAGGACCCACTTATTTTATACCATACAAAGATCTGGTCTACTAACTTGGAATTAAATCTTCCTTTGAGATTCCCATTACACAGGATCACAGGATGTCAGGGGTTGGAAGGGACCCAAAGAGATAATTGAGTCCAACCCCCCTGCCAGAGAAGGACCAGACAATCGAGCTCAGGTCACACAGGAACACATCCACAGGCCTGGAAAGTCTCCAGAGGAGACTCCACAACCTCTCTGGGAAGCCTGTTCCAGTGTTCTGTGACCCTTACAGTAAAGAAGTTCCCCCTTGTGTTGAGGTGGAACCTCCTGTGCTGCAAAGGTCCTTGGGCAAAGAGCATCACCAATAGCACGAGAAGAGTCTACCATACGAAATCAGACTCTGTACTCACAGAACAGAGAACTCAAATCCTTATTGTTCCTCAGTTATTTTTAGATGCTGGGATAAAAGCTCAAGAGAGCTAAGGCAGAACACATGAAGAAGTGCAAGTTGCTGTTTTCTAAAGCAATGACAGAGGCTGTTTGTCCATCCCTTTGCTTTGCCCCACCTCACTCATTCCTGATGCCAAAGGTTTGTTTCTTGCTTAGCTTAGGCATTTCTGGGTAAATGATTTTCCAGCTTTTCATGTCAAATTAAACCCTTCTTGTTCATTATAAGCCAACAGACTGTTAGCTGCTCTTTTTCATCTACTACCTTTGTTGCTTGGTCGACATTCCAGAGTGTGCAGAATAAATCCCCCCACCTGTCTCTTATTTTTTGAATGCAGACCTAGAAGGACAGAGCCTGCCTTGCTTCTGTCACCAAGATAATGATGAACTTATGTTGGAAACAGACCAAAAAAAAGTCAAGAATTTCACAGGCATTTTACCCAGTTAGTTTGAAATGGTTTAGTTAGGTGCAGAGAATAGAGACTAACACCAACAGAAAGGATAATAACTTCCAGGTAGCTCTGCCTTGTGCCCACGTGCTGTGAAATGCAAAGCTCAGGCTGAGGTTTGAGCTGAGGCTAAGTTGTGCTCCAACTGAAACCCATGGCAGCTTCTCCACAGAGCCAAAAAGAGAGGCAAGATCAACAGCACCTGTCTGGGCAGGTTCCCTCCAGTGCTGCCAGTGCCGCACCCCTTTGAGTTACACTTCATGGATTTCAAACCCTGCAGGGCTGGGCCATAGCTGAGTCCTTCCAGGCATCTCACACTGCAGCAACAGGAGGCAAGAGGGCCCAGAGCTGTGTGTGCGTCCCTGCTGCACAGGCTGCCTGTGCTGCTGGCCTGCTCAGGAAACCACCTCCCGAGCAACCCGGCCCACAGTGACAAGTGCAGATTCTGTGTTCAGGGGGCACATCTTCCAACACCTGTGCTGAGCAGCTCTTGTACAACACCCTTTGTGTCCAAGGATGCTGGCAAGCAAGGGCTTTCCCTAAGGACTCAGAATAGATCTCCTCCCGAGCAAGAGCACTGCAGCAGTGTGGCCAATATGTTTCTGCAGGCTCCCCTCTGAGCAGCTCATTGCCTCTGGTCAGCAGAAGCAGCAAGACAGAAAGATGCTAGCTCCAGCATTAGCAGATGCACATCCAGCTCAGCTGAGATAGTACCTCCTTCCTTCCTTAAAGTTCACTTCCTTCCTTAAAGTTCCCCAGCTTGTCAACTAATTCCTAAAGGCTCCTCAGATGAGAAAGGCATTTTGATGAGCAGAAGTGGGCACCATTAGACACGAATTAGAGCACAAAATTCTTTCCAAAGATCTGTGCTTTCCCTTAGTATTAGCATTCATCTATACAACCACTTTACTTTTCTCTGTCACACACATTAAATGAGGCAGCTCTGTGCAGTTCGTCTACCTCACGCTTCCTGTGCAAAGTATTTCTCATTTGTCCATCCATATACTAACATATGAATTATTTCATCACTGACCAGTCCTTGGCACTTCCAAGAAAGCTGCTACCACGTGTACTAAAGGATGAGCACCAATAACCACACCCAACAGAGAAGAGAAGACCGATCTTCTCTCAGCACATTGCTTGTCAGAGAGGAATGCTACACAATTATATTGTGATATTTCCAGCAGCAAATAGATTCTGCTGTAAGCAATTAAAAATGGCTCCTCTGGCAAACTTCAAAAGATTACTCAGATAATATGCTCAGGTACCAGCATGTTTGAATAATAAAGAGCACTGCATTACTTTTGCTAGAATTTAACATACATGGGTAGGTCAAAACAGAGGAGGAAGAGATGGATGTTAATTCCTGCACAGGCCACCTGTATACTGCAAGATTGTTTATTAACAAGGAAAATGTTCAGGAGACAAAGAACATTTTTATCCAGACTGCCTACTGCGGTCTATGGCTCCCTTCCTGGAGATGGGAAAGGTAGGGCTGGGCTCTCCTTCCTGGCTGGAATGCTTTCCAGAAGCTGCTTCTGATCAAAAGGGATTAGTAAAGATGGTTTAAAAAGAGAAAAATCATTGGGCATTAATCCTCTAAACATTTCATAGCCAACATATCTTTAATACAATCCCTCTAATCCAATTAGGGTGCCTTGAAAATCGTATCTTGAATTCCATGCTTCATTGCAGTCAGCTCTGTGCAAGTGAACAAGCATTTACCAGCCACTGCTAGATGCCTTCTGGGCCAGCCTGCTTCCCACCCTCCGCTGCAGCTGCACCCACCCCATGGTTTCACACGGGCACGCTGCTCCCATCAGCTGTGGTCACAGCAGACCCCTGTGTCCTCACACCTCAGCCAGGGAAAGCCCTCCCAGACACTTCAAAAGCAAGCTTGCCACACAGAAGGGAGATTTTAGATATTAAAATCTCTTTGGTTGATAAACATATATGATTGAAGACACATGAAAAGCTGAAGACATCATTTTAACTCCCCATTTCACACCTGAAGCACCACTAGGACGATTCAGTAGACTACAGCCTTGACAGGTGGGCTTGGATGCTGGCCTCTTAACGTTCATCCCTTCCAGCCACAGAGGGAAAACAATCCCTAGCATAACATTCTCAGACAAAAAGGACTCCTCATTATCTGAGCCCGCCTTTTTAAACGATCTGAAGAAAATGACTGAGCTTGGTGTTCACAAGGATATTCACACTTACATCCACGGGCAAAGAAAAGAAAGAAACTGCAGAGTCTTGTTGTCAAAACCAAGGGCTTGCATTCTATTACTGCATTATGGTGCAAAAGGATTCCATTAACATTCCGCTAGAGACGAACAAAGGAAAAATCAAACTGCTGGCAATGGAAAATGTTCAGCAAAGGCAAAATAAAATGATTTTTCTGTATTTCACCAGATATTTCAGTTCTGTTGTTAAAAAGAAACTTGAACGTGCACAAGATGTCATTTTATTGACTACATGAGTTACTGGCTGCTGTTAAAAGCATCTGGGGAGAATCTGTACGTGCAATACCTTCTTGCAGTAACTCCAGCATTCACAAAGCAGAGTTAGAAACTTCTCTCAGAAGAGCTGCTCCAAGGGCAACTTGTAGAAGAGTAGCTCTATAACACAGAAGGTATTTGTGCAATGGTTCTTTTTCAAATAGAAAAATAATGCTGACCTTTTACAGCCAAAAAATAAGAATGGATGCTATTGTGAAAATTTTTTTAGCTCTGCTCCTCAGAGTCTGCCTTCCCATTCTGCAGCTCTCCATGTCAGCAGTCAGAGGCACTGCATTTGGCACAAGGCATTTGTCATTCGCTGTGGCTGGGACTGATCTTGCCCTTCCATGGCTGCTGCCCGTGTGCTGGCAAGGTTTTAGCAGGACCTTGACTTCAGGAAGGTTCTGCTTGTGCACAGCTTATCCCAGAGCACTGAATTTGGGGAGTTTGGCAGAAGTGAGCAGGATCTATTAGCCTGGAACTCTAGTTATAACTTCACAGTGCAGCACACTATGAGACAGGGCACATGTCCAAGGAGTTCAGTACTTTAATTAGACAAAGCCAGTGCTAAAAAATGCTTTGACACTCTAGATGAAATTCAGTGCCACTGGCTTCCAACAGAATTGTTTTTTTTTTCCCTTGCCACTTGCTCACTCATACACAAGTGGTTTGACCAATCCTACCACACAGGGAGGCTTAATAAAACCAAACCAAACAACCAAAAAAGCCCACGAACAAACAAACAAAAAAAAGCTTTTCTTTAGGTACAACCCACTGCCTCCTCCTCTACGAAGACAGAGCCCCAAGTTAAACAAATTCATTCACAACTTGGCTTTTATGGTACAGCAAGACATAAAAATCATCAACTGGCAGCAAAACTGTTAAGCAAAACTAATTTAGGAGATGAACAAGTGTGAAAAACAAGAAACATCTCACAGACTGTCAAAGGACATGTTTGTTTAAAAAGAGGCCAGGGAAATCAGAAATACTGGCAGAGCACAGCAGTAACTACCAAAAGATTCCCTGGCTGTCAGTTGGTTAAAGCTTGCCATTAACTGCAGACTCCTGGACTGATAAACAAGTGCTCTGCAGCCCCCAGACACTGAGCACTTGAGGGAAGGCAACTAAACCTGCCTGTAGGGTAGGTTACACCAGTCCTTCCCCTAAGTAATACTTGGAGAATCCTCAGGAAGAGGAGGAGGTGGTGGAGGGGAGAGACAGGGAAAAAGCCCCAAGAGAACTGCTGCAAAAATAGTTATACACTACACAATCTGCAAGAACAGGAGCAGTAAGGATCCTAATGCTAGCACCTCCAGCACAGAAAGACAGAAAATCACAGCACCACTGAGATCTCCAGTTAGAGGAAAGACTCTGGTTACTGTTGAAGCAGCTGCTGGAAACACTTTCATGTGGCTAGGCACTATCAGGACCTCATCTTCCTCATAGCTTAAAGCTCAAAATCCCCAAAGATTATTTTTAATTGCAGCTAAGTATAGATATTACTTTTTAAAGGCAAGTTAGTTAATGAGAAATAGCAACATAACTCTTTTCAGTTCATCTGCTGAATGAACTTAATTTTAGTCCATCTCCTGCTATGCAGCAGGACTCACCCATCTGAAATCAATGGAAAATCGACAGTGTAAAATTAGTATCAAAAAAGAATTAGTATGTCTGAAGGAAGTTCTGCCCAGCTTGCTCCTGTTCCAGCTTTGAACAATTCTTGATCTATATAAATGCAGATTAACTTGAGCTTCCTTAACAATTCCCCATTCCAGCTAAAAAGAATCAAACCAACTGAGCTGCAATTTCCCTCAAATAAAATCTCTTTTCCAATATCTTTATTTTGACATTAAAAGAATGATGAAAAATCTCTTCATATTAGCTCCCACAACAATGCTGCTAGAAGGAGAGCTGTTTACTTTCTTCCTCTCTTCTGTGAGACTGACAGGGCAGAACCCAGCACTTGGCCTCGTTAAAACCAAGTAATTTTTGAGGATCCTTCTCTTGGTGCCTCAGTGACAGCAACCTCCAAAAACTTGCTCCCTACCAATATCAGTGCCTGGGCCAAGCTGCACTCACTTGAAGTGCTGGCAAACTGGATCTGTTTAATGCCATGAAAAAGATGGGCCAAGGTATCCTTCTGAGAAGAGTTTTCAGTGGTATATCATTTCCTTTTTCCCCAGGCAAAGCTATGATTCCTCAGTGAATTCTGCCCATGCCTCCTTTTACAACTCAGGTGGTTTTGCTTTAGCCTTGTTTTAAAACATGTAGTTGAAGTGCCTTTATGTCTAATTAGTTTGAATATTTACTTCTCAAAGCAGAAAGAAGTTATTTTTGCATGTTACAGAAACAGAAGGAACTTGGATCACCTCACAAGCATCACCAAGTCCCACCCTCTGCTCTTACAGGACTCCCTAAAATTAGACAGTACACCTAGGAGCACCATCCAGGCTCCAAAGAGGCTTTGCTCCCAAACCTTCAACGCCAGCTCACTTGCCTGTAAAACAAAGTGCAGTGTGCAGCTTGTGCTGCCCACTCATGGGCCGTGCTAACTAACTGTTTATTGAAAACACTGCGGCTCCTTCTCAAGGTTAAAACCCCACATTATACTTCCTTTCAAAGCCAGGTGGCTCTTTAATTACTGTAATTTAGTAATGTCAAACAACTTCTATCCTCTGTTATGTTTACATTCAATTTAACGGTACAGCTTACCAGCAACTGAAAAGTTCTTAGCATCACCTCCTAAGCTCAAGATCAGAAGACAAAACACACCTCTAGGGCAGTGCTTTGAGAAATGTCCTCAGAGGAAAATATTTTAGAATACTTCAGAATAGGTAAAGTAAAAGAGAAAGCAGATTGCTAAGCATTCTGCCTTCCTGTCCCAGTAAATACCATCCTTTCCTCTATCTAAACCCACTTCTCATTTCTGGAATGACTCCATGTGAGCTAATTCAATGCCTTCAGGCACTGAACGCCTGCTGTTCAGCAAGGCAACCATCACAGGGTGAAGACAGCACCTGACAGGGAATGGGGAATGCCTGCTTGCTGATTTCTCTTCTAAACCCAAAAGTCAGCTAGTGTAGAAAGGGTTAATATTGTGTAAAGCGAAGAAGTCTTTAAAAAGAGCAATTTCACCTGACACTGTAATGACATGGCCCCGGGTGTACAACCCCCAAAGAACACAGAGACCTTTTGCCAAAGGTGATTTGAGTGTTAATGCGAAACCCAACGTGTGCTCCTTTTAATTACATATGTGCCTGCTGAGAACATATGATGGAGTCCAGAAAGTTAATCCATTGTCAGCATGACAGCAGGAGCTAATATTAAAACTTGCACACCAAGTAAGTCTTCCAGATTACCAATTGCCACGCAGAAACGGGATGCGCTGCAAACATGGCAATCAGCATGGAAGTCAAATGCCAACAAAGCACTGCTAAATAGAGCTCTACTGTGAGCCAACGGTGGGGAGAGGAAATCTCCAAATAGTTCATCCTTTCTCTTCCAAAGCAGCAGCAGTTGGTCTAACTCTAATCTCACTTGCACCAGGTTTGCACTGCCTTCCGCCCTGCCTGTCCCCCAGGCTCTGCTGTCTGTAAGGCTCCTTAGTTAAACTGCACATCTCAGCTGTTCTTTTGCTTTAACAATGTGCAACAGTAGTTCAAAGCAGATTTGGGATGGTTTAGGCTTTGCTGGATCCCCCCCTCATTCCCCAATTTTACACCTGAATTCAGGATATTTCAAAGATATTACTGAGTGATTTTGTATTTTCTTCTTACAAGTCCCTGACAGGTTCCTGGCACTGAAAAGATGTTAAGAGTCAGTCTGTTAACCCACAGCCGTGTGCCAACACACATTTTGCTTTTAATTGTGGACACATTCATGCATGGGTCAGTATTTTCTAAGGAAAGGGCTTGCAGTAAGAAGAGCAGAACCCAGAGTCAGCGCACGGCAACAAGCTAACACCGGAGAAACAAGCCACAAATACAATTTTGACAGCCAGTACTTCCAACTGCATCTTTCCCTGCCTTTTTCTTGCTTTACTGATGCATTATTAATTAATAACTACCGAGCATTCCCAACAGAGCATTTTAAATAACAGCTAAATTTCTTTATGGATGATTATTAATCATGAAAGCATGTCTGCATCTTCAAAAGCAATAAACAGGTCCAGGTAGGGAGCCTGAACTGCTGGGGAAACAGCTCTTTGAAGCTTGAAGTTTTAGGGATGCTAAATGCCTCCTGTGTAGTGTGACACCATTTCCACTCCATCTTAATCCAATTCATCTGAAGCAGTGTAGGATTTTCTGCCTCTGGCCCCAGCGTAGGCAAATGCTGCTCAAAGGAAGCTGATGGCATTTGAGAAAAGCTGCAGGGTCAGCTGGGTTTGCTGCTTTACCCAAATGAAGCCACACCAATTCAGGCCAGCTAACAATTATCATTTTCAGTACTCAACTAAGATAATGAAAATTGTCAAATCACAATTCTTTCTCCTCAAAATTTATGCAGATCACAAATTCCCTTTCATCAGCTTCCAAATGGGTTATTCAGGGATGATGCAAAGTTTTTGTGTCCTGCTTGAATTCTGGACAAACTCAGGAAATTCTGATGTGTTATCTGGAGCACGTTCATGCTACTGCAGCTGGTGAGTTTGAGGTATAAGCTGAAATAAATTTGTAATGCCTGAAAATGAAAACTCATTTGGAGATCCTATTTGTCCAGAGGATAATTTTTTCTATCTCTATCTAAAAAAAAAAAAAAAAGTCTCCTACTATGCAAAGAAAATTTCAGCACTAGTGTCCAACAATAGCACTGTCTTCAAGGCAGAAAGGAATTTGCACTCACCATTCACTTCTCACTAGGCTTAGCTGCCCTTGGAATGAGGATGGTTTAGTTTTTTTCCTATTGACTGTGATTAATATTTCCCTTTAGTGTCTAAACTGGTACCTACGACAGAAAAAGGTCAGCTTGGTTGTGCTTAATGATCCTGCTATCTGCTTTCTAGGAAAGCAACCCAGGCCCTTGCCACATAACAGCTGGCAGACAAGAAAAAAGTAAAAATTTCCATTGTCTTGTGGACAATACAATACAAAGTTAAGCATCTTCATTTAGGCAGACTCTAGGCGAGAGAACAGGTGAGAGGGGACACGCAGGGCAGAGCACAAACGCAGCAAGGCTTCACAGCACAGGGGCTGCTCCAATGGCCATTTGCATGGGATCAGTCTTAGCCACTAGATCCAGGGGACAAATCCAAACGCCAACCTGTGAGCTTTTGTTTGCAGCTCTTCCATGGCCATGTTTCTACTCCCCCCAGATGTGCCAGTTTCTACTCTCCCCAGATGTGCCACGTTCACTCCATGCCCTGAGCGCAAATCAAAGGCAGAATTAGTCATCTGGAGCAGATGCTGAATACACCTGGGCAGATAAAGTAGTTGTGACCCTTCTCTTTGCCTCCTGGAATGAGACACTGCTTGAGGGTTACCTGTGAGGCCAGCCAGCGCATGAACATCAGCTCACTCTGCTCTGCTGGGATTTTCAAAGCAAACCTAATATGCTCTGGATTCTCCAGACAAACCACTACTATACTTTTTCTTTCTAATATTTCTTTCTGTCTCCTAATCTTAATTCTTCCAGTTTAAGGCTCAGTTCTTCTACAGGGACTCGTAACAGATAGCAAGAATAGTATCTCTCCTACTTTCAGAATTAAGATGGATCATTATTCCTCCTGATATGTTAAAAGGTATTTATCAGTGTGACTTATGAGGCCTTTCTGACTGCGAAGATTTAAACATTGATTTAATGCCAACTTAAAGACTCCTAAAAGTGTAGGAGATTGCATTAGATAAATAATTTAACAATAAAAGGTATATCAAGGGAGACATTATTGCAACCTTCCACCAATCAATCACCCTTTTCCATGTTTATCCAATTTTCATCTCAAGGCCCTGTACATCAAGCTGCCTAGACATATACTGCACAACTGAAATAACTTCATCAGTGAACGAAACTGCAGAGCCATTAAAATTCTCTAATATCAAGATAGCTGACATTATGTTAAATGTTGGCTTCAGTTCCACAGGGTAATACATTCTGACCTAAATCCAATCTTTCATGGATAGCTGGATTCATAATGGAAAATTTGTCACTTTACCTTAGGAAATTTACTGTGGAAACGAATACAGCACCGGGCAGACTTTGAAATATATGACAACTAGGAGCAGAGATTCCCTCCCAACCACCCTGAAACAAAGGCAAAGGATTTGTTATGGGGCAAAAATATCAGACATGCTAACAGCTGCCAGATCAAGACAGGACATTACTATCATGCTTTTTCCAGGTCTCTGATGCAGAAGACATCAACTGGTACAAAACTGACACCTCTTAGAGCAGTCACCAAACAGCAGCTGTCACACAAGTTCTATCAGGTGGAAGCTCCCGAGCCAAACAGCTGGAATTTGAGAGGAAACATCACAGAAAACTTCTCCTCTGGTTTCACATTTGTGTAGTGTCTTGGTACAAAGCTGGAGAACTGCTGCCAGTGATGTGTTAATAAATTGGTTGAAGGTACAGTAAGTCAAGACTGGACCTACAGCTGGACTGCTCTCTGGCCTGCTCTCATCTCCCCAGCCAAACACCAGGGGTTTACACACACACAGCTACAGATATTAGTGCTCTCCACAGCCATTTGCTTACCTGGCAAGCTGGGCCACTGAGCCAGGTTGGGTTCTCCTGTCCAGCCTTCCCTCCTGTAAGGCAGCATATTCCTTACAATGCTTTTGAATGAGTGACCAAAGAATAGGACTTTATCTTAGCGAGAATGATTTTGGGATAGATCTCAAACCTGTGGGGAGGCTTAGAGATACACTAGCAAAATTCTTTCAGAGCTCCTACACCTCGGTCCATGCAAAAGAGAAAGTACAAGTGGGTACAACAAGTACTGCAGTAAATTCCTCTTTTAAAAATCCTGTTTCCTCCCTACCATTCAGTAAATTGCCCAGAATGAATCACAGCCCACAAATAGATGATCGTGAACGGTTTTGTTTAGTCATGCTACTGCCAAGCTCAACAGTATTATTCAGCACAGCTCTACAACACATACACAGAAGCCTGAAGCCTAAAAGCAGCATGGTTTGAAATACTCCACTGACAGTAATAACCATTGGCTGGCTGGAAACTTTAATTTCCAATTAAAAACACAGATGAGTAAGCAGAGAGACTGCTTAAGCTGCTATTTACAGCTGGTTACTAACAAAGGTGCATTCTCACCAGAGAAGCTTTCCTCTTACAACTTACAATGAGTTACTTAAATGAATAAAGACTTCAAGAAAGCATTTCACCAGTAGTCTGGGTAAGAAAGTCTCCACACAAAAAAAACCAAAACCAATCACCTTGCAATGAAGAGAATGATGCCAGCAACTATATTCCAGGTAGATGGAGGGTTGCCTTGAAGCTCAGTTGAGCAGTGAGATGGGCAGAAAAAGGTTCTGCCATTTTTCTGGAGGTGTTTGCTGCCAAGCCCTACAGCCACAGCAGACTGCTGAGCCTCCAGGATAACTGCTCAGTAAACAAGTGCCAGCTGCAGGAACGGGCAAGAAAGTGGGAGATGAGCTCTGCAAATGGGCTTCTACAAGCTGATCCACACAAAGCTGATGTGATATCTTTACAGTATCATAAAGATGTCATGTTTGAACTCATAAAGCTGGCCTTCAAACCAACAGTATGACAGAGGTCAAAAAAGGTATCCTCCTACAGGAATCTCTGCTTGTCATGGCAGCAATTCCAGAGGGAATAATGCAAAGCAAGGAGAGCAGTGACTAAATAAAACATTTTTGTTCACAAAGACACAGGCCTTTTTTTTTTACCTCTAAACTTCTGGCATAACTCAAAGGCAGTATCCAGAGTGCTGTTAATAAAAACGTGTGAAGTTCCTCTTGAATCTCCCTGCCTTTGCAGAACAGCACAGCCCCTTCAAAACACAGCCAGAGAGTGTTTGCAGTAATCATCAACAGGAAACCTGAACCCAAGGCTGAACCAAGCCTTTGTATGCACACCCAGGAGCTCTGCACGTACCACCCACTGACAACCTACAGGCACCCTCACTGCTCAGTCTAGACAAGCACATCATCAGGAGGCAAAGGGCCCTTCTTCAAAACTTAACTCCCAGAAAAACTGTAGCAGCATAAGAGAAGATGGTGCAGCAGGGGACTGCAGCCACTAGAGCACAGCCAGCACTCTTCTGGCAGCGTTGCCCATAGAAGACTCTGTTTTGTCATGAGAACAACAACCTGCAGAAATCCTGCGAGAGCAAATCCTGCAAATTTCACAGCTTGAAAGCATACCCCATCACTACTCAAATTATTTTCAGTAAACCGTTAGGGTTTGAAGTGATAGCAACTGATTTTCAATATTATTTTGGCCTAAACTTCCCACCAGTCTTACAGCCACATGCACTGGAAGATGATATTGCAGTGAGCAGGGAACACATGAGATGGTAGTGCTGAGGCAGCTTCAGCAAGCTCTAGCAGAAGGGAATGACAAATTCTTTGTCCTCCCTGGAGGCTGCTGAGAAAACTAGAAAATGATAGACTTCTGCCATGGGCCTTTCAGTAGAGCCAGGACTTTCAAATCAGTATCTTATTGTATAGTAAAACCATAAAAAGAAAATTTCAGAATTTAATGTATATTCAACTAAGCCTCCTGATGGTGACAACAGGAGATTTGGGAGTACTCTGCTCTTCCTTACAGAAGTGTCATATCAGGAATAACTTGACACAGCCAAATGATGAAATGGTGACATATCATGGCTATTAAAACAATGTGAGTAGAGAACCAGGACTATTCACTCATTGCATGCTCTCCAACTATCACAGCCAAGCATTTATTTGGAGAGCTAAATATAGATTCAGCAATTTCAAAACCTTTTCCAAAGTTGTTTAGCTACAGATTCCTGGTCATCCACTTTTTCTATAGAAGTCACAACTACCCAGGGAGAAAAAAAGCCTTTGGCATAAGTAATACTTGCAAGAGGAAAAACAAAATTATTATTTTGACTCTTAAAATAGCATTAATGTCCTGTAAGGTTGGCTTCATGCCTAGACTGTAGGCATTTTAAGGCAGAGTAGATCCTCATTTCCAAGGAAAGACATTACAAAACAGCCACTGGTCTCCTGAAGCCCAGGAGATGCTGTAATGTACCTTTTAAAAAGGCTGGTTAGAAGGGACATTCTCTTCAGCTCTGTCATCAGTCCTGCAACAAACTCTGTAAACGGTTAAGGTGTAAGAATCAAGAAGCCACAAATGAGGAAAGTTCTTTGCCCCAGCTCAAGAGGAGGAAATTTGATTTCAAGTTTTCCCCCTCCTTTTATTTTAAAAGTAGCAGAGTCAATGCCACTGACTTCAAACCAAACTGTGACAGCCTGGTGACACAGCTAGTGTGGGATTTCTGGAACATGGCATTTCCCTGTTCTCACAGTAGCAGTTCATCAGCTCTAGAGTCCTGTGAAAGCTGAGAACTGCTTCACTGAGTAATGCTACTTAGAGAAGTACAATGGTTTGAAAGGCAGGCCTGATTTTCTAGCAAGTGAGCCCCAGCCATCTCCTTGTGCCCTTGATGACCAAAAAGCAAATCTAAAAGTTGCCGTTGTCTGCTGACAATTTGTGTGCAACAAGGACAATCTAACAGCTTTGTTATGGCTGCAAAATCAAATTAGGAAAGAATATAGCACTGAGGCTGCTTGTGCAACCTTAACTCCAGCTTGTTTCAGTCCTACTGTGCATCTGCATCATGCACTTCTTGCTTAGCAGTGAAAAAGAGAAAGAATCTGATGCCTCTTGAAGGTCTGTCTTCTAAAATCACTAGAATAAGTCTACTCCAGAGGTCTAACACTTATTCCACATGAAGAAAAGCATGACTGCCAGTATGGCTCAAGTTCAGTACAGCAGAGGGAGGCTGAGATTGGTGGGTTTTTGTTTCTTTGCTTGGATTTTTCCCTCCCTTTTTTCTTACCTTGTTCCCCTCTCATCTCGTTTCACTGTACCAGTCATTTTCTCTAGCCATAGCTGTATTTGATTCTCCCCCTTGACACTCTGTCCACACATTTCTGGATCACTGGGAAGCATTAGCAATCACTTATGCACTTTTCTTTCATCTCTGTACACACAGAGTAATCTTTATCAAAATATCCTCCGAGCTTCTGCTATCCTTGTGCTCTCCTCCCAGGAGGTTTGCAGCAGGGACATACTTAACCATTACCCTCTCCCACGCCTGCCCATGCTTCCCCTTTAATGCCTCATAAAATGATATAATTTTCCAAAATAGAGGCTTGGTGAGAACTAGGGCTGCTGACCATAAATTTCCCAGCCCCTCTGCCCTACATTCCTTGTGTCATGCATCGCCCTGGGCATTTCCTTAGGAAGCCTTTGACAAGATGTTTTTCTGCAAGTTCGTTGCCCTGGTTTGGCAGGGACCAAGTCTGCAGCAGCCACATCCACAGGTGACTACACAGGCCTAACGTGGGAGAACAAGACCAGACAGTAGTATCACATGGAGAAATCAGAGGAATCAGTCTGATTTCACTCTTCCACTTCTAAATTAACAGATGGATCAAGACAGGGATTGTCTGTATTTAAATGAAAGGATTAATTGGCACTCAATAGTTTTCCCCTCACTGAATTTCTTCTAAAACCAAAGCTGAACTACAGAAGGCAGCAGTGAGAGCCAGTCTGTGCCTTAGTTTTGTGAGAAGAAACCCTCAGTTCTGCAACACCACAGGCTCACCCATCCCTGAAAAATACCATTCTCCTGTCCTCTGCACTGCAGCTGTCCCCAGAGACTCAGGGAGATGGCAAAACAATGTCAGTGTGTTTTGAGATGCCACAAGGACATTTCTAGCAATCCCAGCTCCCTTACAAGGTGTGCACAGATCTTCCTTCTGCAAAGAAACTTGGTCAGTTTTGATGTGCTTGGCAGGCCCAGTTTCTAAGGATCATTCATTCATTTGGCTCTCTGCCCAGGGAACAACTCAGCTGTGAGTAAGGGGAAGCGTTTTGGTAGCTCTTATGGCTGCCTCACGACTCCCTTCAGAGGACCAGAGCATAGTGGTCACCCAACAGCACCACAGGCAATGGTGGGACACCTACACAGCGCCTCTGGGCAGTGGCTTACGTGCACTTTGGTTCCTCCTTTGACATGCATTGCCATCACATAAATGATGCAGCCCACTCCTCCTCCACACTGTGAGACAGAATCCATCTTCAGACAGAAGGTTCAGCTTACTTACATCCTAATTCAAATTGCCACAACTTGCACATGGAGCCACAACAAAAGCCAATCTGAGAACCACCATCAAGGTCCATTCTTCCTGGGACCTCACGTTCCCCCTCACACTGCCACAGCTTCACCGCTTTTGTTGGAGCCAGTTCTGCTTCACACACAGAGGGGAGAGGAGAGACACACCACTTATTTCACAAGCCCATTTTGCCTGAAATGCAAGTGCTGAGTCTTGAAAGAAGCCTTTGGAATGAAGGGTGTACTGGGAACAGGGTTTGCAGAGGGGAGCATGGTCTATGGACACGCTGTAATTACATCCCAGCCTTCTGCAGAACACCAGCGTGAGGCTTAACTGCTATTAATTGTGAGCAGGTTTGTTCTACAGGATGTTGTTCGCTGATAACTACTCAATTAGGGTTATTTTGCAATTAGTCTACTCACAGTAAATTTATTGCAACCGGAGTCATCTGTGGTGCAGCAAATTAAAATGCTGTCTGGGTTGCACGTGCAGTGGCTCTTACATGCTCCTTAAACCGTGCACAGCCTCACCACAGTAATTTTGCCACACTAACACATTAAATGTACAGAAAAGCAGCAGCAGCTAATGCCATTGGGAATCCTGAAACCAGGAGAAAAAGAAAAATGTAGAAATCAATAACCTTTAGATCAAACCCAGTGAGTCCCCACACATGAAAGCTACACAAAGCCATACATTTATAGGTCACTGCATGCACACAGATGCAGACTGAGTGGGGGCAATTCTGCATTTGTTTAGCTACAGCTCCTGTTCTTGTGCAGTTATACAGAGGATGCTCTCATACCCAGGCCTTGAAAAGCTGCTCTGCTCCACCCCATAAGTATTTAGCATCTCAGTGGCTCATACCCTCCATTCCTGCAAATCATACTTCTGTCTGTTGAATGCTTTGAAGCACTCAGCTGAAAACATTCCAGACCTGCAGACAGGTATTACCCATACATATTGTCCAGTAAACACAGCTCCAGAGCCCTCTTCTCTCAGGTTGAAAACCAGAAGAACATTGTGTTTTCTGGCATAGAATGGAGAAGACAAAGCAGTCTGATTCAATATGCCAGAGTAGCATTATCAATAAGCAACCAGGGAGCAAGTAGCCTGGTCTGTACAGAAGGCTTTCAGTGCAGGAAGACACAAGTAATTTTTCTACAAACTCCAAGCCTTTCCTCTGTGTGAAGGGTGACTTCCCAGCTCTCTGCACCCTGATCTCAGCTGTGACTTTGAATAAGGCTGCACCTAAAGCCTTTGACACCACCTCCCTGCCCTGTAACATCTGTGGCTGATTTTCAGGACCAGCCTGCTGGTAAGTGCCAGCTCATGTGCTCTGCAAGTCAGGGAACTGGTAAAGTGGCTGAGACTCATAGTGTTGTGTCTGTGCACTCCAAGAGAGTACAGCCCATGTCCTCTTTTTGCTTGTGGAAATAAAGCTTGCATGTCAAACAGGTAGCAGACAGGATGCTCCTGGCTTTAACCGCACTCTCTTTTTTACACTGAAGGTAGCTATGTTGGATCTCTTTTGCCTGCTGCCTTTAGAAACAATGAAATACTTTAAAGAGAAAGAAACAGCTTGTAAGGTCCTGTTGCTGTTGATAAGCACTCAGGAGAACATATCGCTTCACACTGATGACAGTCCAGCTGGATGGAGTCATGTTTGTGATTGATAGCCACACTTAGCAGCTTTGTGGTTTTGATCAGCTGAGACAGGATCCATGAGGATTAAATGCTGGATGACATCTCAATGGAAACCACTGCTCTGGGAACATGTTTATACATTGGGTAATGGATGAATGTGCTGCTCCAATGTATAAATATTTATACTTCACAGCTCTGCTGAAAACAGGCAGGAAACCTTTCTTACAAACCAAACTGACACACAGTCCTCACATGCTGAACACAGTCTCAGTCCCTGTGTGTTTGACTTTTGCTGAGAACCAGCATATAACTTTCTTACTGCATAAAGTGGCAAGATCTATACCCAGAGCTCTCCCTGCCAGCAAGCCTAATAATGGGAGGTTTTACATCCCCCTAGACTGATGCTCAGTGCTTCACAAACATCTCCTAACCAATTCAGTTCCTTTAAAGGGTCTCTGGAGTTGATGAAGATGTGTTTGATGAGGAGTGAAGCCACTATGACTGAACAACATCCGTGTTTATGTTCTGCAGTGAGAAGGAGAGCTCCAAGACCACAACACAGACAGTGTATCTTCATCAAGGATGTAAAATTGAAGTAAAATAACTACCAAGTTATCTATAGATGAGGCCTTTCGACAGGTGCAGGGCACCTTCAGTTTGGGGGATCCTACATGGCTGTCTTGATAGACTCATACTCAGATGTATGAGAAGTGACTACAAAGTCCGGATCTCCTCCACAACCCCAATGTTCCCATCTGCTTGTGCACTGGCATCTCCTGCTTAAGTAACTCGTGTCCCATTCAATATGTTGCTGCTTTAGCACTTCCCCAGGGCAAAGCTCCTATCTCTAGAGCAATCCTGAATGTTACCCAGGATGTCAGGGCTTTTGCCAAGGAAATTTGGCTTGTTGAAGTGGTTAACTTCAGCTGCCAGCATAGGCAGGACCTAATAACCTTGAGGCAAAGAAAAGACAACATTTTCTACAAGGATCCATCTGGCTCAGTTAAGACATCCTCCAATTATTTTTTTTAAACAAGCATCACTGCCTAAAACAAAAAACCTCACTGAAGTTCTAGCACTGCAAACTGAAGAACTGCAGCCACAGTCTTTCTGCACTTCATGTTATAATGTGGGATATATTCATACCTCAGCAGTTGTTACTAAATTCCTGTGTGCTTTACAGTAAAACCATATTTGGATAAATCTCCATCTCTTCAGAGGTGTTTGTAGCTCCTGCTTTTCCTGGACCTTTTGCTATGTCTCTTTACAAAGGAAGCAGTGATACCAATGTGCAACACACACAGGAGCTGAAAGGTTTCAAGTGGAAAAGGAGACACTGCTCTTTGTTCCAAGACCACATTATTATCTTACCTGCAGGGCACACCAGATAAATTCTGTATTTAAAAAAAGAAGCAATAAGTATTTCTTGAGAAGCCTGTTTTTAAGAATGGCAGTTGTCTGGACCTTCCAAAAAGTCACCCTGCATCCCTGGGAGACAGATTAGCAGGCAGGGGATGGAATCGCAGCATGTGCCCAGCCCCATGCCAATGCACCTTCCAGCTGTCTCCAGGAGCTGGTGTGTTTGTGTGATGCATTTAACCAACACGAGGTGTTGATGACATTACCAAGATATGCCCTTTATCCCAAAAGTGCAAGACAGTGTCTGCAAGGTGCTGACCTCCATCAGCTTTCTCATATACCAGAGCTGAGTCTCCTGCCATTAGAGAAGAGGAGGGAAGGATATCACAGATACACTTATCACAGTGGGTTCCACCAGTGATACTGCAATGGGACTTCAGGGATCACTGATGCTCAGCCTGTCACTGATTTCTGGGTTTGCTCAATTCTTACCCCTCTGCTGTTCTTTTATCTTCCCTTCAGCTTGTGCTGCCTTTGCTGTATCTCTCTGCTTCCCACTGAACACTAAGGCTTCTTCTGCCTGCTCCTTTCATTCTCTATTGACAATGTTTGCCCACACACCTTAAAGGTTTTGATAAGCACCATGACAAGAAAGTGAGACAAAAAAACACACCAAAAGAAACATGGTAAAGCCCAAAAAAAACCCCAAACAGCTCCAGATGCACAGGGGTAGGAAACGGGGTGCACACACCATTCACCCTGGTAACATGTGTCATCACAACTGATAGCCTAAAGCTTTCCTATTACACAGAGATGCTTATATGGAAATATCCTCAGCAACATCTCCTGTTTCCCACTGTCTCCAGGGAGTTTAGCTCCTATTTTACACAATAGCAACATGGATGCTCCCCCCTCCCCCAACAAAATCATCAAGTATTAACCAGTGCCTTATGATGGGGCAATAAGCTGGTAAGTCATGGGGGTGAGATCTTCTGTAGAGGATGTAACTTAATAACTCTAATGCAAAGACGTAAACATCCTCTAGTGCTCATGGCTCACCAGGCCACAGCGAGACCTATTCTCATCTATGCCAAAGTCCCTCTGCACTTCCAGCTATGTCAAAGACATCCTTACGTGCGTGGGCAAAAGTGCCAATTACAGGATGGGGACTTTGGGCTGCCGCATAAACAAGTGCTGCTGCAGACCGTGCTGTGCCTCAGTCAATAACCACTTTGATCAACTGATCAATGCTTTTTTATTAGAAAATAAAAAGGGAAAATGCACTCTAGTGTATGAGAAGCAAACAGCTAAATGAATGGTGGTACATGAAGCACTCTTCTTGCAAAGTAGGAAAAGGCTCACACATGCAAGCTGGCAGCAAGCTGAGCAATTGCCTAACATAAGGCATCGAAGTTCACCACTGCTGCTCCCTGATCCCCACAAAGCAGGCAACTCCTGCACAGAACAGCAAGGATTTGTCCACGCTTCTGTGTCTGCAGATTAAGGACTGAAACAAACAGGAGCAGCAGCTGAATACCTTGATCACACACTGCAGTACAAACCTGGTGGAAGTAAAGTGGAAAGAAACCCTGCGGGAATCTGCCAAGGCTCTTGTGACATCCATCAAATTCCCCATTTAACACATCCTCAAACCCTCCCTCATTTCCACAGACTAAGCCCACTACCCATCGCTGCAGTAAAGCCCATTTGTCACCAGAAGGCCATTTCAATGACACTGAACCCTTCCACCAAGGCACCACAACATTTCTCCTTCTCCATCTGCCAGCTTACCCTCCAGCGTGCAGAAGCGTGTCACCTTCTCCGGCATCAGCCTGCCCAGCTTGTGCTGGCAGAACGCCTCCGCGATCTCCTGCTGGCACTGCTTCGACTTGGAGCGGGACATGGCCGAGATGGCCTCCTTGCCTGTTACTTCACACTTTGGTGCTTGCTCCTGGCTCAGTTCAGGGGAGCTGTTTCCACCTTTTTTTAAGGGCTGCTGCCTGGGAGGCTTGTGAATCTCCTTCAAATCGTCGTTACTGCTGCTGCTGTTTTTTCTGGAGTGATCACTGAACTGCAGCACCTCATTGGAGTTCTTCCCCAGCAACAAGTGCTCCTTCATCTTCTCCTCTTCCAGTTTCTTTCTCAAGTGCTCTTTTTGCTTGCTAAGAGGTTTTTTCACCAGCTCAGACTGGTGGCTTTGCCTCTGAGTCCTGGGAGCAAAGTTACTGTTATCAATGTTTTCAAAGTCCTTGGGGACTGAATTTTCATTGTTGCTGTCCGTTCGCGTTTTCTCTTTCGGTCGGTGGGAAAAATAACCATCCTAGAAACGAGAGAGAGAGCACACTCAGCTTACTGCCAACAGTCACAGCCCAGGCACTGCAAGCATTTCTTACACACAAACAATACTGCAAAACACCAGCCCCGTGTGAGAGGATGAGCAGCTGCAGACACCGAGGCTCCCCAAGAGGGTCAAAGCCAGGTTCAGACATCCGTCTTCCTCTTTTTCACACTAGGCACACTTCATAAATACATAGGCTGTGACACTGCAACATTTAAATTTATCACATAAAGGAAAAGGAACTAGACCAGTAAAATGAGTTCCTGATGTAGAGTAATGCCCCCGCCTCCACTTATTACCATAAGAACTTGTTCTAGCCCCTCAACAACAGAGCAAGTTTACGATAGCAAAGAAAAACAAGAAATACTCCAGGGATCCCTGAGACAACAAAGAAGATGGCAATGTGCTACAGAACAGAGGTGCCAGACTAGAACAAAATCAAGAACCACATCTATGTGTATATTACTACCAAATAGGAACCTGGAAAGCAATGAGAGCCATTCCACTCTCAGAGAAGCACAGGATCAGGCTGAAGTGTTCCTTTTTTCCTATTTTAAAAGGCAATTCTGTTTACAGCCTTCATAAAGAAACCTTTGGAGGCTTTTCATCACTTTGCAGCACTGTATTTCAAAGCTCAGTTGTGGCACTGTGGTTATCCATCAGAGAATGGAGCTTTAAGAGAAGGATTTCCAGAGACCGAAATTTTCAGTCCTAACTTTATCTGGCTCTCAGAAGATACATGGAGAGGTTAACTGCCGAGTACTCACTGGTGAGAGCCCTGGCAGAGAGTTGTAATGACTGTGGGGCCTTTTCTGCATGTACACATGCTGCAATTCAGCAACAGCAAGCAAATACTCCCCAACTGGGAAAGAACAGCCTGTACCCAGGAGCATGCATGAGATCATTGCCAGTTACATACTGATTGCCATTGATGCTAAAAATAGTAACATAACATTAATGCAAAAATAACATTTTAAGCTCAGAGCCACTGCATATAATAAGAGTTTTAATTCTGCTCCTTGTTGAATGCACAGGTTTGAATTCTCCAAACTCCACCTTAATGTGCTTTATTAAAATCTGTCATACAAAATGTTCACTCCCTAGTGCATCTCCCACTCTGTGCTAACTGAGGGTCTGGGGCACAGGTACTGTGAGCTTGACTGAATTCAACATTCATCTATCTCAGGAGAGAAAATCTGGGTTCCTACAGAGGTAGAGCCTTTGCCATCCACTGACAAGACCATGAAACAAACTGATACTGTCACCTACCACAAACCCACAGCCACTACCACTCACTGTACCTAGCACAAACAGAGAGAACTTGGAAGGAATTCCATCTGTCTGTAATGACAACTGGATTTTAACAACAGCCTGTTAACACTCTCAAAGGCTTTGCAAGTACAATACACACTTGCTCAGCCAGACCCCAGGTAGTGTGAACATCTGTAAACTGCCTCTCTCCACACACTTTTCATCTGTCTTGACACTTTTCACCTGTCATTTATATTGGGCTCTAAGCTAAGTATGTTCAAGCATAAAACTGCATTTGGGGTTGTCCGGTTCAGAAAACCTGGAGCACACATTCTCATATAACCTTTCAGGCAGAGCTCTCCGCCCGGAGTCCTAAAGGCAGGAGGTGCAATCCTGACCAAGGGAAAAGTGCAAGAATCCAGCACGTTCTCTGTGAGGTACCCTACTGCACAGCCAGAATATGATACACAGCCTTTAGGAGCCAACTTGCAGGGCTCCAGACTGACACTGGAAGACTGCCTCTGCCAACAGCCAGGATTAGGTGATGTGGCCGTCAACTGTTCCAATATGCAAAGAGCCAACACCAGAGCAATTTCAAACCTGCTTTTAAAGAGATAACCTAATGTGCACATAAATTAGCAGAGACAAAAATTTCAGAGGCCTGATGCACAGAAGCTCTGCAGACAGCAAGGGCATGCAGACTGCATGGCTGAGGGCTCCACCTTGAGATACCACACAGGGGGAAGACCACACAGCCAGCAGGAAGGCACCGCTGCAGCGCTTCTGTGTCACACAGCTCCCTTTGGAGTAGCTTTGCCAGGAAAGTGAAAGAAGACCCTAATCAGTTCACAAGGGCACAAAAAGAATGTGCATTTGTCTGCAAAAGCTGCTCATTGCATTGTGCAGAGCATCTCCTCCCAACAATAAGGAAATGCTCCTTTCTCAGAAGCAGGTTTTCATTGTGTGATTTCTGCATCAAGGAAGTCCTATAAATACTACACAGATGGGTGGACCATGTGCAATCAAGCCCTGAAAGGCAAATGTTCACAGTTTCAGTTTATCTGACACAACTGATTTTCTCTCCAACACGGAGGGATCTGCTGTCTTTTTGTACTGAGAACATATTCTCCTGTTCTTCCCCTGGCAAAGCCTGGGACCCTAAAGACACAGCAAACAAACCACAAATAGGCATAGCACACACTGAGCAACAGCAAAACACAGACCTGCCTCTAAATACAACATCGTGGACATGCTGGCCTTGAGGGCCAGATACAAATAAAATACCTGTACTGTAAAAGTGAGATTTCCCCCCCCTCCTGTCACATAAATAAACGCATTATTATTGATCACATATGAAAACATGCACTCGCTGGGCAGCAATGCATGCCTGAGACAAAATGAGTGCCTGGAACTGGTGCAGACACCTGGCTGGGGTGAGCTGTGTTGATGTCCACTCCAAACCAGCTGACACCTTGAGGAGGAGAGGAGCAGCTTCAAAATCTGCATCATAAGTCAAAGCCTTGAAGAGAACTGAGCAGTTTTTAACTGGACCATCTATTTTACCTGACCTGTGACCAAGAAGAATTTAAACAGCAGTATAAGAAGAAAACTAAACCAAGTTTCTATTCAACACCATTCACAGCTCTGTGGCACATGACTTTGTAATGCCTGTTAATTATTCAATGATACCTTCCCCATTGCCAGAGGAGTCAGAGCATGACCTCTCCACAAGCAAGGTGGCTCCAGAATTACAATCGTTTTTTCCTCTGTTCTAACCTCTGCACGTTTGAGGGCTGTTTCTTAGTTGAAATCAAAACCTTTTCCCCCAGCAGAACTACAAACACTATACTGTGGTGTTCAGAACAACAGCAAAAACTATAAATACTCCTCATGCTCCAGTGGTCTCAAAAACCCAATTCCATCCCCTTTTTTGAAGCAGCTGGGCACTCATGTGCATGGCACACAGCCAAAGAAACTTCCTCAGACTACCTGTTCCACTGCAGCTGCAGGCTGACAAACCTGCAACTTCAGTCCCCAAGAGGCACTGCAACTTCAGCCCCACAGATGACTTCCAAGGCCATCAAGGGAAGCAGCTTTGCTCCATTCTCCTTTCCTGCAAGAGTCCAACAAAAACTATCTTTCTCCACCTTTGTAATGTTCACTCTTCTGTTAGAAGCACGCAGAAGGATGGTCACTATCCCAAAAATAAATTATTATTTCCAAAAAGAAGTCATGAGAGGGAAATGCTGAGTGACTCAGGAGAATGTGTTGGAGCTTCTCTCCCTTGCCACAGTCAGACCAAGCAAGCCCACTCCTAGGCTGACACAGTGCTGGCTGGCAGGAGCTGCAGGCACCTCTCCCGTGTGCTGCAGCCTGCCACAGTCCAGGGGCTGAGCATATTGATGTCATTAAGATTTTTCCGTATGTTTTTCTGTTTCACTCTAACTAGAACATTGCACTTCAGCTGTCAGTGACAGAACACTTGTGAGAAACATTTTGAGAGAAATACATCAAGTAACTTCACGCCTGATAGTAAAGTGGAAGATGCAAGAGATGACTTTGAAGTTTCCAGCTGGTAAAGACAAAAGTGTTTCAAATACAGTCCTTCCTGTTACGTAAACTGGGTTAAAAGGGGGAAACCTGGCACTTCAAAAGCAGGAGTCCTTCAGGATTCAGCACTAACAAATACTTCCAGACACTGCTGGATTTGTACACTTTCATTTCAAGGCTGCAGAGTAACAGATGGACCACCCCAAAATGAAGACACAGGGGACCCCGCTCTGGCACATCTGCATTGATAAGTGGTTGTATGGAGGATTATTTTCCCCATCCTTTCAAAAAATGCTACCGTTGGATTTTTTTTTTTTTTTAATGGACTTTGGTCTGCCCCAAAAGACTAGAAATAACGTTGCAAAAATAGCATTAATAGAAGTTGCCTTTTTTTCTTGTTGCATACCTGACATTTGCACATTAAGGAAAAATATTCCAGTTTGAAATAGAACAAAAATAGCTTCAAAACTTTGGCTGCTTTCCTCAAACCAGTTGTTCTGTTTCTTGCTAACACATGGCTTACTTTCAGAGTGATTTAGGCTATGGAGGAAAAGAGCATTACACCCCTCCAGAGTCTAGATTGTCACTCTTGCCCCAGCTTAGCACAGCAACTGTATGAACAGCCACACTCTGTTAACAGCAATTTCAAATACTCACCTGCTTACTCCAAAGTCTGTAGCCCTGCTGGAGGGAGCTGTGAAAGCACATTCGTAGCATTTCAAACACTGACAACTTTGTTACCTGCTAATTCAACTTTTCAAGAAAATTTGTGCCTATAGAGGAGGAGTGGAAGACACTCCAGTCTGTAACAGAGCTGGGTCTGTAACCAGTGACTGCCTCTGCTTTACGCCCATTGCTCCCTCTCAGACGACCATCTCCTTACATACAATGCTGAAAATCAGATGTTCTGGGGTTTTAATTATCCCCAAATTGCATTGCTTCGTTATTAGACAAAGGTGCCCCTGAGAGATCATATAGAAATAACACAAGGGAAGAGTAAAGCTCAATCATTCAGGTGTTGAGCACACAGGCATGATCACCACACTGAGTACCTATTGCCAGCCAGCCTCTTCGTCAGCAGATTTTTTTTTCTCTACCTCCCCCTCTCAGTGACCTGCCTCATGAAAAAATAACAAGGCTAATCTGAACTGAATTCCTCTGCTTTCATCTCTATTTCCTTCACCCAAGATTCAGTCAGTATGCACTCTATGTTTCAAAGCAGTAGTAAACACTTGAAATTGCTTCCTGGTGACTTGTTATTAACTGGATTCCAACTGAATTCATCTGGAGGCCTATTCCAACTCCAATCTAAACAATCTTGAGCAGCCCAGGGTGAACTGCTGAGACACACAATAGGATCTCTGGCAACTACAGAAATTAAAGTAATTAAAATATGGATGGTATAAATCAAAGATGCCCTCAGATACAAACAAAACCACCCTTGTACAATATGGTCAGTTTAGCACCAGCACATTCAGCCTTAATTAGGTAGAAAATCTATTTAGATTAATACATTGCAAAGAATAATAATGAACTTCAGGATTACATTTTGCTACGTGGAGGGAGGAGGGGGGGGAACCCAAGGCAAACAAATGGGAAGTAATTGGAGCTTATTTAATAGTCTCAGACTATCAGCTTGAACAACTATAACCATTAAAGACCCTGCAGTGATCTTCTACTGATAAATGTTGTTAAATCCAAACTGCAATACAATAAGCATGAAGAGCAAAGCCTATTAATATGAGCAGCACTAAAAGAAACAGATTCATTCACATCTTTTATCACCTGCCCAGCACCACAAGAAGGTTTTGAACCAAGAATGCAGGAACAAAAGGTCTCCGTATTTCCTCTCCTTTCGGATGAGACTGAAGCAGGAACATTTGAAGATGTGTGCTCGCCCCAGGGCGACTGTGGATCAGTCACCCAGTGTTGGATACACAGCAACACCTCAAGGCTTTCCGGGAAAGGCCCTTCCTGGTGACAGGTTGTACATAATTCCCCTTTGAATGCTGGGCAGTTTAAGCAGCATAAGCATGGGAAAGATGTAGAAACACGGGGCTTTACCAGCTCCCCTGCTTCCCTCCCTACCGCCCCCATGCCCCGCTGCACACGAAGGATGGCACGGAATGCTTACTCGAGCCTGTGCTGGCTGGAATAGCAATGTAGCCCAGCAATGAGCTGCCACAAAAGAAACAAACAGCCAGAGATGAGCTTCCCCAGCAGGTAGCACATTGCAATGCGGAGCGTGGTGGGACCAGAGATGGGTACTCGTGATACAGCAGGCTCCGCTAGGAAAACAACCTCCAGGCTGCTATCACTTAGAAAGGCAGGACCACTGATGATTGTCAGCATATCTGAAATTGTTGCCCTTTATTATTCTTTATTAGCATCAAATTATGTTAGCCGAGCAGATCTGAAGCAATCTGATGCAAGCAGAAGCCTGCTGTAAATACTGATGGGAAAGGAGGCGTCCTGCGTGCGGCAAAAGCTGACAAGGAGCTGTCACCTTTGCTTAGTTTAATTCTTGTGGTGTTCTTAGGAACAGCAAATGAATTTATCAAGAACATGCCCATGACCCAGAGTCTCAGTTTGTGCCCAAGAAATTTTAGATTCCCCTGAAAGTAAAGCCTTTGAATGCCTGTTAAAAACGTGCATGGGCTATCATTGCCTCCTGGAGTTGCTCAAGGAAACTCAGAAAGAGCAGCCGCAGGAATCTGTTAGGCAGCAAGGTGATTATCAGCCTTCACTTTCTGGCCCGGGACATGAGCTGGGCTGCTGCCAGCAAACAAGTGGTTTCTGATAACGCTGGAGAGGTGATTAAAATCACCTCAATTCTTCATTCCTTATTTGTATTAGTTAGCCAAAAGTTCCTGTTGGCACAGCACACTGCAGCAAGAGAGGCTTGGCCATTGAAACCCCCCTGCCTCCACGTCTTATCTAGTATCAATTCTCCATGAGATAGAGAATGACAATTACAATGTTGCACAACAGCTATCAGTACAAGTTCCTCGGTTCTCTACAGCCACAAGACTGTAAGTGTGTTACTTCAGAGCTGGTTTCACAGACCAAGCTGAAGCTCTGGCAGTCCCATTCAGCAACCAGAAGAAAGCAGAACACCAGCATGTCACTGCCCACAGGCCACACCGTTCCCAAGGATATCCAGCATTCCAGAACATGGTCCTGCTCAGGAAATACATGATAGTCTCCACCAGTGGTGCAGAGCAAGTCTAGATGGTGAGCTGCATTCCACTACCACCAAAGTCCGGGCAGACAGCATCAAGATGTCTGTGCATGACCTGCACCCAGGGGGCAGATCCAGCCTTATACACAGCAGGGCTGCCTGCCTGCCTGCCTGCCTCCCCCAGGCAAGCCAAACTTTACAGCAACACCACTCAGGCAGTGGACCCCTCAGAGATGGCCTGGTCTTTAAACCACGAACAGCAGCTGCTGTGATGAAATAGCTTTTCCCTTCTCAATTCAAAGATAGGATATTCCTTATCGCCAACAAAAATGCAGAGGCAGAATGCAAAGAAGTGAATTAAGCACATTTTTAACCGCAGTGAGGCACTGGCTTGCTTGCACTGCTGATCATTCCACACAATGCCCACATTTCAATGCAATCTCTTAGAAGGAACCAATATTTTTTTCTTTTTTTGCAACATATTTCCAGGTATTTTAGATGATGTTTGCTGAATTGGGTGGCACAGAAATTTCTGAAGTTCTAAACACACCTACCAAATGGAAATCGCCTCCAAGTATGTGCAAAAGAACAGACTTCTCAGCAAGAAGCTACTAACAAAACAGGATGAAACTGTGCGAGAACCTTGCCAAAGAGCAAGCTTTCTTCTTCCCTTGTTCATTATACCACAGCTTTTATTACACAAAAATACTTAAACCACAAACTGTGCACCAGTTTCACTACATTCATGCAAGCCATGTGGAGAACAGTGCAAGAGGTGGGGACTGGTTAAACTGGAGGAATTCAAAGAAAAACAGTTGGAGATGTATCCACACTGTGATTCACCTCCTCACTTCATCTCCATCTACTACCTGAAGAAACTCTTATAGGATCCAGTTCAATGAAGGAGGTGGCACCTAAGCTAAGCACTTCCCAAGAACACTGAATCCACCACAAGAGCAGCGAATTCTCATGGGCCCATCAATAGGGCAGTAGCAGAAACAGTAGTTATAACAAAAGCAGAAACACTGATTTGTTCCCACTGTTCTCCTAAGCATTTGAGCAGGAAGGAATGGTGAAATGAATACCCAACACCAGAGAAACCCACGCACACACTGAGCAAGGAAATGGAGTAGCCATTGCATATAGGAGTGAAGACACAGCTGGAGAAGCAGGGCAAGAGCAGAGCCAAGTGTGGCAGCCAGGAGGCAACTGTCTGGCATGAAAAAATTGACAAGTATTTGGAGGGAATTGTTTAACACCAGTCCTCCTGACTGTCAGCCCAGCATTTGTAAAGTGCAAAAAAAAAAAGGTCTTCAAGAAGCAACATTTAATTGTTCATGGAATGCTTTAATTACTACTACAAAGCAGTAGTTTTTAATTACATATTAATAGAAATATGATCTGATCTCTAGGATTTACTGTTCTGATCTTATTCACCACCACAGTGTCTTTGTATTTAAAGTAAAATGCCATTAAAAAGCCACAGGAAGCTCATCATTATGTGTGGGTAGTGTAATCTTAATTTTCTCCTGCAGATATTGAACTGAGACCAATCATGCAGGGTTCTCCAGCATGCAAAACAACTGTCACTTCCCATTACAAAGAAGAAGAAAAAGGAACACTGAAATAACAAGGCTAAAACAATTCCTCAGATTTAAAATAATCCCATGCCACACTTTGTCTAGGAGCACTCTTTTTCCAGGGCTAAATTTTCCCAGCAATTCTCAAAACAAGGTGCAATGTGCTTTTGTTCAGAGCTCAGTTCTGGGCCAGCAAGTCAGCCAACAACAGGCTATGCAAGCTGGCTCTGATGCAGATGCTGGTACAATCTCTAGTGTCTGACAGATTTTCTTTTCTGTATTTTTTATAAAGAAAAATTTACTGGAGATCAATGCAGTTGCCAGAGGCTAAAAATTGTAGTTCTTGATGCCACAAAAATGGTCAGGCAGATTTAATTGCAAAATTATAAAAGCAAGAGTAATGCATGTCTCAGAAAAGGGAGCTAGAAGGGAAAAAAATCCTTCCCTCATGTGTCAAGCATGTGCACTGACATCAGCACATACAGGTGTGCAGTTAGACAGTCAGAAATGGTACAGGAACTAGGCCTCCAAGGCCATAAGCCTTTTACAACATCAGGCAAGGAGGAAGGAAAAACTAAAGCCAACTGCTTTCTACAGTACAGAATGTGCACATGTGTGTGTACCAAAGGGTCTATGCACTCACCAGAGCAGGGACACTATAAACAATGAGAAAGAACGAGGAGTTCCACAAATACTAAAGCTGTTCCCTAGCAAATACAGTCAGTGTAAAGAAATCAACTCTGGATTAAGTCTATTTAACACTTATTAGTACAGCCCTCAATCTCCTTCAGACTGTAATTTCTGACCCTTTCTTGAACCTTGCTGTTGGGCACCCTTCCTGTCAGCTGTCATCTGGGGTGGACACAATGGTCTTTGTGTTTGTCTTCTAATCTTGTTACATCTCTTGGCTTCTGCTTCGGTGTTCAATAGTTCACCTTTTGTCTGACTGCTGCCCTTACTCAGGTTCCAATCTTTACAGATCTGCAGACCTGTCAGACAAGGAACTAAAGATTATTTTCTATGTAGATAAGGGAACACACAAATAACTGTGGGTGAAGTTCCAGTCACAGGACAGCAGCTAGATTCTGCTGTCCAGATGAGCCAAGCTCCCTCATCTGAGGTCAAAATCTCACCTCTTCTTTCCCAGAGAGAGGCAAAAAAACTGGCATCAGCACTTTGCCTGCTGTTTCTCCCACCCTGCTTTCCAAAGATCTCAATAAAGTAGCATTCTCACAATGAGTTCAGTAGCTGAGATTAAAGGCTTGTTGTCAAACTGCAAATTATTTGTGTATAAATGAATACATAGATTTGACATTTCTAGCAGCCAGCTCCTCAGGACATTGTTGTATTTCCATGGTTGTCAAAGGGCTGGAGCAAGCTTCAAGATTGCAGTGTGCAAAGCTGAAATGAGGCTGGGCACTCTGGCTCTGCTGAGGGCTTTCCAAATACATGGGCCACGTGCTACAGTGCACCTCAGAGACACTAACTGGAACCATACAGCCTCCATCCATCTACCTACTAGACCATGTGAAATGAGTTTGCAGGCTGTGATGGTCTGCAGGACAAATCAAAGCTCCCGTGGCCATGATATGAAGGCAGCAGGGGCTACAACAAGCAGAAGTCACGGGAAAGGCTAAAGGTGTCCTGAAGCAAAACTAATCAGTACATTCTGTGCATCACAGCACTGCAAAGCCAGCTAACCACAGCAGCAAAGGATCTGCCAGATCCAGCAGAAGGATGAGGCAGTTTGCAGTATTCAGAGAAACACAATTTTTCCTACTGCAAGACAAACGCTTTGAGGTCATGTTGCTTACACAGTAACACCATCTCATGGCTTATATAGAGCTTCATAAACACTGTATTAATCAATATCTCCCCTACATATATGATGGCGTCTTGGAAAGGCAAGAAAGAGACATTCAAAAATGCATGCAGACTGCATATATTACTCCACATAAATATTTTCATGTGTGTAAACTGAAGAGTTAACTAAGCAATTCAAAGTTAGGATAAAGCTACTTCAAAGATAAAACTCGCTGTCCCTTTAAAATCTAGTTTATGTTATCACAGAAAACAGACAAAAATTGATTCCTTGTTCCTTTTGGACTCCCTGCAAGCCTCTGCCTCTCCTGCTGGCAATGACCTTCAGGCAGGAGACTGGCGTGGAGGAGTAGAGAGTGTTTCACAACTCTCTGCCTGCCTTTAATTTGCCATCTCCAGCAACACAGCCTCGGCCCCACCGTGAATCACCACTTTCTCCAAACAGGCTCCTACTGACACTGGGCATCTTCCTTCTACTTTACAAGCACCATTACTGCCTCTATGAAGATGCACACGAAATAGAAACATTTATAAAGCTGTGAAACTGAAAGGCACTGCATGTGCTGCAGACCAAAGTAAAACCAGCAGATGCCGTTGTAATGCACACTTAGGATGCAGCTGCATCTTACACTCAAATTGTTTACACATTTAGGGTTTTTTTTTTCCCCTCCAAATATCAACAGGCTTGTGCATTAAATAGCTTTTTAAGCAAAGCTTAAGAAAAGCCTCTTTGTCTTCAACGCAACCTCAAAAATGTGCAACCTTTCTCATGATGAATCCAGTTTACAACAACATGAGCAAAGGGATGGAAGGAAAAAGTCTTTTTTGACAGGCATCTCAGTTAAAGGAAGCTGGAGCAGTTAAAATGCAAAAAAAAAAAAGATTACTCTGTTCTACAATGGCAACAGATAAAGCTGCTGATGTGGTACTTTCCTGGTACTTGAACATCATGTTCAAGAATTACAAGGATTGTAACTGGAAGCTTTCCATGCCCTAGTGAAACCTGAGGTGCCAAGGTGCAAAGCAGCAATTCCTGCGCTTCGCCAGACAAGAGCAGGGACCAAAGGAGAAACCAGCACGGCTGCTTCATCTCACACACCCTCACAATTCGTGGTGACTCATGGATGCTGAGGAAGCCCAAGGAAGCCTGAGGCTTTTTGGTGTCACTTTGGCAACTGTGAACTGAGGATAGCTGCATTTATCATGCAGCTGACACTCATCCCACTAAAACTGGTGCGTAGATAAAACAAAGCGAAATAAACAAATACACCAGAGCCTGGGGAGAGCAGGTTATGGGACCAGCTCTCTGCAGCCTGCACACACTGGCAGCAGCTCTGGGAGGCTACCAGCTCGCACTGGTTTTCCAGCAGCTTACATCCAGCCAGAAGGCATCTCCTTCAGGCAGCATCAAACCATGCTGGACACAGACACATGTCAATCCAGAATGAGGCACAAGGTGTATGGAAATGGTAGCACAGCACCACAGAAGTGGAGCAGTCATGAAGTGACCTACTGACTGTGAGACCTGAAAAATCAGTGACAGCAGACAGGTGAGAGAGGTGTCCAGACCTGTAAGAAAAACAGAAGGCGTTTTCCACAGGAAACTACAGCTCATATAGAGCAAAATAGGAGGCAGTGAATTCAGCCTGCAGATTCAGCAAATTCAAAGGCAGAAAACAAGGATGATTTATCTCTGAGTTCTTGCTGCAGTCTGCGGCCAGCTTTCACTAAAATGCAGTAACTGTCTAATGCTGACACAGCATCTTTCATCCCAGACACTCCACAACACACATCTCCACTGAAATATTGGACATTTCAGTATTAGCACAAGCAAGAAATAATTTCCATTAAAAAAAAAAAAAAAAAAAAAAAAAAACTAAACAGTGGGGGGAAAAAAATTCCAAAAAAACTNNAAAAAAAAAAAAAAAAAAAAAAAGCTTCCTGAACTGGTGTGGGCAAAGAATTCCCAAAGATCTCTTATATAAATATCAAAACAGGACTCCTGTAACCAACATTCCCATTTGGGCTCCTGGTTCATTTTACATAAGTGAGGTCTCACAAGCATATAAAAAGAGAAATGAGAATGTGCACCAGTATTAAATTTAGATAAGTCATGAACTCTTTCTGACAGAGTTCTGGCAGCTGACAGTTTGTGTTTCACTGATTTTATAGGTCAAATAATAGACACTGTGATGCCAGATATCTGAGTACATGATCATTAAGCAATACTTCAGCAAATCCAAAGGAGCTTAGAAGCTACCCATATGGTCCACAGCTGATTTTAGCCACCAGTAAAGCAAATGTGCATTGCTATAATAAGAGGTAGAACTGCTGCACTCAGATGACACTGTTAATTTAGAAAGTACTGAGCTTTCCCCACTGCATCAAGGGATGCTTTGCCAGGTGAAGCACACTGGCTACTCAGCGACACACAAATCAGGATTAAACAGCTTCTCAATAGCTGGCAGCCATCACTGAGCTCTTGCAGTCCGTGCTGCTGCTCAGTGTGATGGGAAGAAAAGGCAAACCACACAGGCACAGAAAGAACTGGCAGAAGGCAGAAACACAACAGGGAAGAAAAGAAAGGCAGAGATCACCCTTTGCTGTGCAGCAGAGCCTCCATATGAGTCTGAGGTGACTCTATAAGTGATAATTGTCACACTGGACCAGAGACTGCTTAATTACCTAGCTGCCGACACTGCTTGGTCCCAAAGACTGCTGGAGATCAGAAAGCTGCAGCTGTCAGGAGAGGTACAGAAGCAAGAGATGTGACAGGAGCACTCAGAGAAGGGCTAGGCAGTGACCCAGAGGCTGTCTGTCGACACCACGTAACACCCATGTTACTGCAAGCAGGCACAGCCTGCCTGCTCTCTGCACACCTGAGCTAAACCTGGCAACTGCTGCCCATCACCATCCTCAGCTGCTGCTATTTCCTTCACAGTCAGTCAGTCATTAGCTCAAGCAATCTGTACATCAAACCAGGGACCCAAACAGGTCCCAACACATACTGAAGTTTTAAACATTTAGTCTGTGATAAATATACTTCCTAAACTCTCTCTGCCTTATTTACTCACACAAAGGATGATAGTCAAGGCTATGAATTTACCTGCAAAATTGAGGAGGAGACCAATGTATCACAGCACTACAATTTATCCTGTCAGTAGGAGGAATGTGGGAAAACCTGGAGGAGAAAGCATTGCTCATGTGCTATTTCTCCTGCTTAGTATTGCTGACTGATATAAATTGCTCTCACATGCTACTGTTACCAGCCTCAGCAGAGCAATAGCCACAAAAAGCCAGATCCTTCTGTGGTGCCAGAAGGAGCCCAGGAATCACAGAATGTCAGGGGATGGAAGGGGCCTCCAAAGCTCATCCAGTCCAACCCCACTGCCAGAGCAGGATCTCCTATACCAGATCACACAGGAACATGTCCAGGCAGGTTTTTAATATCCCCAGAGAAGGAGACTCCATAACCCTCCTTGGCAGCCTGCTCCAGTGTTCTGTTACCCTCATAGGGGAAAAAATCCACCTCTTATTTAAATGAAACTTCCTATGCCTCAGCTTCCACCCATTGCCCCTTGTCCTGTCACTCAGTATCACCGAGCAGAGCCTGGCTCCATCCTCCTGGCACTCACACATATTTATGAACATTGATGAGGTCACCCCTCAGGAACTGGACATGATTGCACAACTCAGTGTCAGTACATTTCAAGGAGCCCTGCCCATGCTCCTGCTCCTGAGCTGATCTATAAGTTATACACAACCTATAAAGACTAAAAATCTTCTGTGATTTCTGATCTAACAGCTTTTTCAAACAAAAAGACAAACGAGCAGCAGATTTAATATATTCTTTAAACCCCAGTATGATTAGAAGGAAGACATCAATAAAATGGCAACTAAGCAACCCAAATCTTTTCTTCCAGCCTTGCTATGGGCAAAACAGTGATGAGCAGGAAAACATAGATCACTTTTTTCCCCTTAAAGATCTGGAATTTTCTGTATTTGCCTTTCGCCCTTACTTGAAGGCAAGAAAAGACACTATGAAGTGGTACACCCAAAGGATAATACACTGAGTAATGTCAGGCTTATGCTACTAGTTAAAGATCTCCACTTTCACACTGAGGCCAAGCAGGCTACAAAACATGATCTCAGCGCTGCATCCTCCAGCTAACCAGTCTGCCAATTTCACCTCACCCCTTCTGTCTCCTCTCTTTCAAAACACTCTCTATATTGAGCCAAAGCAGACCTGAAACTTTGTCACCTAAGATGAAGACAAAAACGAAACCACTGTGATGCCACAGCAAAGGAGGCAAGAGGGCAATGGGGATTTTGATTTTAAGATCTGGTATGTCATTAAGTGGCTGAAGTACAAACAGGGAACAGATCAATGCAAATGCTTTCAGAGCAAAAAGAAGCATCTCTTAATACCGGGGACCAAAAAAGGTTTCCTTTGGTACAATGTACTTTCAACTCAACCGAAAACTGATGTTCACTGTTAGTTTTATTTTACTTTTGAGTACAGAAACGGGATTTTTCCACAGATCTACCTTAGGGATTCTGTTCAGAGCGCTGGGTTTTTGCTGAAAGAACAACGTGACTGTCCCGGAGCTGCTCAAAGAGTGCCCTGTCTGCAGCTGCAGCCTCACCGCAGGACCCGCCTGCTGCCAGCGCCATCCTTCCCACGTAGCCTTGCAAAGCGGTCCCTGAGTAAGCCCAGGACGCCTGGGGATGGTCTGTAGACAAAAAGGGCCTGTGCAGGAGCACAGAGGTGCTTTCAGCGCCCAGCCACGGCTTGAGGAGGGCAGAGCGGGGCTGCGGGAGGAGCGCAGCTTTGCTGCTTGGCTCCGCTGCCTGCCCAGCTCCTCCTCACAGATGGCACATTGAGAGAGCAGCAAATCCACGAGCTCAAGAGCACCTCCCAGGAGCCAGCAGGGCGCTCAGAATCGTTGGGTTTGTTACTATTCCCTGTAACTGCAGGGCAGAGCCAAACTTAATGAAATTCAACAAGGGCAAAGGGAGGGTCTTGTACCTGGCAAAGAACAATCCCAGGGATTAGCATAGATTTGGGACTGATCTGCTGGAAGGCAGAGAAGAGAAGGATTTGGGGGTCCTAGCTGATGGGAGGTTGACCATGAGCCAGCAATGTGCTCTTGTGGCCAGGAGGGCCAATGCCATCCCGGAGTGTATTAGAAGGGCTGTGATTAGCAGGTCGAGAGAGGTTCTCCTGTCCCTCTATTCTGCCCTAGTGAGGCTGCATCTGGAGTACTGTGTTCAGTTCTGGGTCCCCCGGTTCAAGAGGGACATAGAACCGCTTGAGAGAGTCCAGCACAGAGCCACAAAGATGCTGAAGGGAATGGAACATCTCTCTTATGAGGAGAGCCTGAGGGAGCTGGGGCTGTGCTGCTTGGAGAAGAGACTGAGAGGTGACCTCATTCATGTTTATAAATATGTAAACATGAGTGCCAGGAGGCTGGAGCCAGGCTCCTCTTGGTAATGCCCAGTGACAGCACAAGGGGCAATGGGTAGAAGCTGAGGCACAGGAAGTTCCATGTAAACATGAGAAGGAAGTTTTTTCCCTGTGAGGGTGACAAAACACAGGTTGCCCAGGGGCATTGTGGAGTCTCCCTCTCTGGAGATATTCAAAACCTGTCTGGATGCTTTCCTGTGTGATCTGGTATAGGTGATCCTGCTCTGCAAGGGGCTTGGACTGGATGAGCTTTCAGGGTCCTTTCCAGCCACTGAAATTCTGTGATTCTGCAAAGCAGTCTCACCATGAACCCTTTCAGGGTAATTCTCAATGTAATTCTCTAAAAGAGCTTGTTTGCTGCTTCCCATAGAAGCCTTTGACACCCCTTGATTGCTGCTGCACTAATTCACAAGTTCACACAACGCCCAGGAGTTATGTTTTATAAAAACATCAGTACAGAGGGGGAAAAAAAACAAGGAAAAAACCCAAACAAAACCAAAACAAAATAGAGAAAAAGCCAAAGCTAATTAGGAAAAAAAATTAAAATCAACAAACAAAACCAAAACAAAATAGAAGGAAAAAACCAACCACACACACACACAAAAAAAAAAATCAACAAACAAAACCAAATAGGGGGAAAAAAAACCAAAAACAACCAAATCAACTAAACAAACAAAAAACCAAAACAAAACAAACCCCAACACCCAATCTGGAATAAAAAAAACCCACAACCAAAGCCTCCCCTGTCAGGACAGATCTTCAGCTGGTAAATCAGAGAAGCTCTGCTGCTCAGTAAAGAATTGAGTTTAAACCAGAACATGCTTGGATAGAGTCAATTGATTTCCATTTATTCTGTTCAATTGTTTTTGAGGCAGTGATGGTGACAGAAGCCCAGATCTGCCTGCTGCTGCTGCTGGCCTGCCAGGCTCTCACACCACCAGGTGGCAACGGCACTAACTGGGAGCCTCAGGGACCTTGGTCACTTTTGATGAGGTGCTCGCTCTCAAAGGCTTTTCTCAGCCCAGAGCAGTTGGCCAGCAAGAACCCCGCAGCCATTCCTGATGATATTTGTTTGGGGAAGACTCTCGTGCATTTTAGAGCTGCAGGAGCCCTCTGTACTGGAAGGGATGGGGTGTGCCCTGGCTGGGAAAGGACCTGGCTCTGGGGCTGATGAAATAATCTCTTCCACACCCTCAATTCATGGCACCCTACAACTAAACATGTGAAGTGATGCCTGTTAAAACTGAAAACAGAGGATTATCTTTTTAACCAGCTCCACACAAAGTCCCATAGCAAGATGTGCATGTGTGAGACTCAAAATAAATCTACTCTGATTCTAATGCAGTTTCATCTCAAAATTCTGCCGGTTGATGTAGTTGGCACAGCCTGAACTTCATAGTCTAATGGAAGAAGCTCTCTGGAGTCCCTAAGGATTACTGGAGATGAGTTCTAATGAGCACATCAGTGGCATAATTGTGCCGCAACTCAAGGAGCAAAGAATAGAAAGTTTCGTGTTCTTGGTTGCTGACTAAAGATCTTAAAATAACAGTTGCAAAAACTTTAGGTAGCCAATTACTGCATCTCACTCATTTCTATCTGCAAGATCAGGCAACGACAATTTCCTCCTGTACCTGCCACAGCTCTAGAGATGCTGAAAGGATGGCATCTCCCCTACCTCAGCCTGTGATCGGATCAGTCACTGATACCAGTGCAGGAGGACCTTTGCAGCATTTAGGCAATCAGCGTTTGCATGGTACTGAGTCACTTAAATCCATCTTCAGAAACACGTTCCTTAACAATGGCCACAAGACAGGATTATGCAAGTGCAGTGCCATGCCAGCTGATTTTCCACCATGTGAAGCAGGTTTTACAATCCTGGTGGGGAGCCTGAGAGAGATTAGAATGACTGGACTTCATCTACACATTAAAAATCCATAGGTGGTACAGCCCACCCCTCCAAGGTATTTCCAAGGTGTCTCTCAGGGGTCAGACCCCAGAGACACTTACTGGCAGAAGGGATGTTTCACAGCATTTGCCTCTCACTGTCCCAAATCTGTGTAACTCCCTCACACCCACTTGAGCACAGGCCACTCCTGCCAGCAGCACCTCTACCTTCTGGCTTCCTGATGAAGGGAACATCAACACATTTCACGTGGCTTAAGCAAGAATGAACTCTTCAGGCCTCTGAGCTTTTTTGTGCATATGCACAGTTGAAGCATTTCCCAGGCCTGTGCCACGTCTGCACTCTGCCATACAAAACCTGAATGTATGCTGCCAGTTCTGCTGGTGACATTTGAGCATAGTAGCTCTGATAGGTGTCATCAAAAGACATAAGAAGTTGGATCAATTACTTGACAAGATCATGGCATGAGCCACAATATTCCCATTTCCACAGCCTGTGACCACAACCACGGTTACAGCAACTGCATTTCTCTACAAGTGCTCATTTGACACTGTCACAGACACTCACTTTCAGCTGCACGAACTCTGCAATTTCCATGAGGGTTATTCCTACTTCTCCCACCTGTAATGATACTTGAAGCCAAATTTACAAGGGTATTTAGGGACTTAAAGGTAACAACTGGTATCTTCACAGTACTGCAACACCATGCAGGCATGGGCTTGTAGTTCTGTCTCATGAAGTAGCTTTCCACTCATCTAAACCTACTAATAATGCAGGTATCACAAAACATACCCAACACAAGCCTGTGCAGAAACATTCCTTGCAAAGCAGAATTCCCTACCACAAATGAACCACTGCAGAGCATCTTTGAGCCTCAGAATAAAACTCAGATAAACTTACAATGAACATTCATCTCCTTGGGGACTATTCTGCACTTGTCCATGTGTGACAGTGCACCTGCTTTGCATGGTGCTAAGAATGACCCTCTCCTAAAAACTGCACTGCACTGACCTTTGTGACCACAAGGATCATTCTGAAGGTTGTATTAGGGCTTCCTGTAGGATGGAGTCTTTGTAAGATCCAACAAGGCTTCTCTGGGCAGAGGTGGTTATTCTGGTGTTCCCCCTCAAAACTGGGCAATAAAGCCATCCCAGAAGCATGGTTATAAGCCAACTTTACAAAGCAATCTGCACTTCATGGTAGCTGCCCCTTATCATTTTCCAATCAACACTAGTTGGCTTCAAATTGATTTTCTATTATGTCCCTTACCAGAAGAAAGAATATTGTGTTTACCAGGGCAGCACAAAGAGGGCAGGCCCATTCTTACTGCTGTATTTAATGCTGCTGCTAATCATGGAGATTAGACTGAAACAATTACAACAGCTAATTAAAGAACAATGCGGTTTTTGGCATCTTTTCTCAGACAGCACCACTGGGAATTCCTAACTCAGGCAAAGCAGGGATAATTAAAAATTGAGCTCCAGTTTCCCCTGCACTGGCAGCTGGATCATGCTGATTAAACAGCAAATAAAACACATGAAGCCAACACTTTGTAGTGTATCCAATTTCACTTAAAAGGGCCTTTAAAACTGAATCATAAACAGAAAGAGCACACAGCAAATTGTTTAGCTGAAGCTGGATATACAGTCTGACTGCAGCTGCTTCACAGCTTACTATCATTGTTGGCAGAGCAAGGAACACAGGTTACTGGAGGGCCTGATGAGCTGCCCAAATCATGAGCCTCTATTGCAAAGGCATCAGTGCTTAAGACATCTGCAAACACCAGAAGAATCCAAAATCAGACTTAAACACTGGCAAATTATTAAACATTTGGAATTCCCTTGTGGAATACACAGAACCGCGCCCCCGACATCTCTGCTCATTAAGATGGAGCTCAAACTCCATCCAGCAAGACTCTGGAGGGCTTCAGAGCTGTGACAAGCAGCACCTGTTTTGTTCAGTCCCCGAGATGACAGTGAAATTCCGGCAAAGAAAAGCCAAGTGTTCACAGCTACCCTTCCACAGCTACAGCTTTCTCTACCTGTGTAGAAATAAGCTATGCAAATTTCCCTAAAAATACTGATGCCAGCGCAATTGTTCTTCCCAGGCTATGTTCCAAAACCAATTTTAAACTTGGAAAAACTAAGAAAGTGGCATGGCTGGAAAAAATACTTTGGTTTTTGCTTAGTAACAAATGCTTGTGAAGATGGCAATATTTTATAAGGTCATATATAACACCAGTTACAGCACTACAGTAATGCATTATTCAGCTCCAGCAAAGAATATAAATCCTTGTAATGTACATGGTTAAGATGTGGTTTAATTCTTATTATCCTTTGGCTTCGACTCAATGTTCCTGCTGAGCATTAAAATGTTCAGGCCTTGGCTATTTCCTGAGACTTTAACTAAACTCCTAAGGAAAGCCTTTGCCTCTGGCTATTGGTCACACCACCTGGCACTTCCATTTGCAGAGGCACCACCTACTCCTCCTGCCCTGCTGCCCAGCCCCTGAGCCAGAGCTCTGACCCTTTGGGCAGATATTCCAGCTTTGTTATAGTGTGGTTGAGGCTTATGGCAAAAACATGACAGCGAGGAGATGGAGAAAATAACCAACTTGTCTTTTTTTCCCTTCTCCAAAGGATTTCTGGGGGTTACACAGGTGCTTTAGACCAGCAGTCTGCAGCACACAGGCTAATTCTCTCCATCAACAGGATGCAATACCACTATGCTCCAAAGGTCGGCAAAGAAAGGATCTCCTTGGAATTTACCTTACCTGGTGCCTGTTCATTATTCACACAGCCTCCTGCTCTGCAGCAAGCCATGGGGAGAACCTCTGGGCTTCTCTGGTACAAGCAAGCATAACACAGCATTGCACTGGGGTTGGACAAGACGACTTTTGAGTGTCCCTCCCTACAAGATGCAATTTATCAATCTGCTCATCTTTCATGAAAACATCAAAGGGTCTGGTGCCGTTTTCAGCTGGAAACCAAATCTCTAAAGCTTCTAACCTTATTGCTCTCTACAACTACCTGAAAGGAAGTTGTAGCCAGGCGGGGGATGGTTTCTCCCAGGCACCCAGTGACAGAAGGAGAGGACACAGTCTCAAACTGCATCAGGGCAGGTTTAGGCTGGATGTTATGAAGAAGTTCTTCAGGGAAAGAGTGACTGGCATTGGAATGGGCTGCCCAGGGAGGTGACAGAGTCACCATCCCTGGGAGGTATTTAAGAGGAGGCTGAAAGGGGCACTTAGTACCATGGTTTAGTTAATTAGGAGGTGTTAGGTGATAGGCTGGACTCAACAATCTTAGAGGTCTTTTCCAATCTAGCTGAAATTAATTAACTGTGATTCTGTGAAAACTCTGTCCTGCTGAAGGAGCTGTACAGGCCCTGCAAAGGCAAGGCAAGCTGGCTGCCTTTCGGAACTCTGCCCAACACCCTCCTGCCTTTGCAGGAATTTCACTGCACGTCTCTGCACAGCATTTGTGCTCTTGTGATTGCCACCAGCCTAATGGATCCCTCATCCCCATCGAATGGTGGAGCAGGCATTTTAAATGCAGTTGTCCACATGTGTAGACTCAAAGTGCAGGCATCTTTGACATTAACTCCCTTTCATGCTACCAATAAATAATTCAAATGCCTATTAAGGCAGCAAAAGCCAATTCACTGACATTATAAGCAAACGTTTTTTGCATCAAGGGCCAGACTTAGGGAAACACTTAAACAACATCTTCAATTCAAAGCATGTGAGCATTCACATTGATGCAACTGCCTAACTTGCAAGTCCTCTTGTCTTTTGCTGAGTGAGGGCTATTACCCAGCTCTGTAACTTAATTTTCCTTTGTGGAAGCATACATTGAGTCATTTGAAATTTCAAAATATCTAGTGAAATTGGCAGTTTCATAACAAGAAGGGCAAACCACAAGTCTAATTTCAAGCTAAGTCCTGAATCTCAGTAAAAAGTTACTGCATTTTATAAGCAAATAGCACTGGCAGAACTTAGCCCTCAATGTATTGTTTCAGATGTCAAAATACCTACTTATTGGGATACATACAATATCAGAGGCAGAAAATATTGGCAATAAGAACAAAGCAAATTTCTACTCCAGACAGCACATTTGCCTATAGGGAACAAAATGAGGCAAGACAGAGATTAAACAAAAGAAAGCTCAGTTCAGAAAACATTCAGATAACAGGAAACATCAAACTAAAAGTTGAAACCTAATCAAGAAGACAGAGAAAAAGCAGATGTTCTCAGAGCCACAACAGTTAAGGCAGAAAGTGACAAAGGAGGGCAGGAAGGTCTGAAGAGGCACACAGACACTTAGAGAAATAACAAACACCCACTGGGAAAACAGCATCTCTGGCAGACAGCAAACCCCCCTCAGCCAAGAGACAGGCCCTGCTGACCCTCTAGAGCCTCAATTTTCCACAGCGACATTCCACAGCTTTCTAGTGCTGTATTTTTATAACCAGCTAAGATTTTGGGTAAGGAGGCAGAGGCGTTGGATGATTCCAGTAAGAAATGAAAATTGCCAGCTAAGACGCCCCAGGTCCTTGACTGACTCTTTGCAATGCCTTCTCTCTCACTGGGAAGCCTCAGGCTCATGCTCCCTCACACAAAACAGCTTTCAGCACAGCAAATGGATAACATCTTCTAAATGATGCCAGTATTTGGCATTTTAATTTGTGGTTGCACCCAAAAGGTCAGCTGGGAATGCAGGAACAGACAGGCTCAGCTGGCTGTTTCAGGAGTATCTTCAAGGAAATCATGCTTTTGAAAATACACAGCCTAACCCTGGACTTGAGCAGGTAAGCTCAAGATCTAGGATGCTCTTTCTATGACAGAAAAGAGTTCACCATGGACCAACAATTCTTGATTAACTTCATCTGCTGGCAGGCTTAGTATAAACTAGGCCTGATGCCAAGGCCTCCCAGCTCACTCTGGAGTAAATGCAATTTGGAACAGCACAGCTTGCAGAGTGACTTTGCAGGTAACAGTCTGAACAGACCCACAGACCAGGAGTGGCATTGTGTAAAACTAAATTAAAACAGGCTTCTTCTCACTTCTTCCCTTGCACAGTGACTGAACAGTGTGTTTGAGTGGTGTACAACGTATGGGGAAAAACTGCTGCATGCAAGCTGGAACCAGAAGGTACCCAAGCCCTCAATGTCAGTGAAAGCCAAAACAGTGGAAAATTTGTATCAAAAAGGTTTTTACATGCAGTACATGCACAGACACAAGCTACAAGTGTCTGTAGCAGGAGTGAGCTCTGCACACCTCTGCATTCACAGGCAGCACACAAGTTCTACTGACTTCACAGAAGCTACTCAGCTAACAAACTGCCATATGAGCAAGAGGGTCAGAGAGGGACTTCTGCACAGCATGACACAAGAAATCTGGCAGAGAGCCCCGAGTCTTTTAGCTTAGGTTCCATGTTAGAATTTAAAAACTAGATAAAAATGTCAGCATTTTCATATCTGTGACAGTTTGAAAGGCTGGGCTATAAAAAATACAAAACTACTCAACTGGAGAAAAACCAATGAATGAGCAGTGTCAGCCACTAGGCTGATGTCTAAAATACACCTGCAGTGACCTCCATTTACTCCATTTGTGCTACATTTCTGTGCAGTCACAGGCAAAGGAATAGGCAGCAAGCCTTGAGAAAGGTCAGCATGTGCCTGTTCTGGCACTTCCTGATAAAGCTTTGTCCATTTGTTATTTAAATCATCTTTCACTTTTTAGTTTGTTTCAACTATTAGTCAAGACTAACTTCCTGAGCTTTGTAAGGCCCTTGGTCTAGCTAACAGGCATCGTGGTAGAAGTGCCAAGAACAGCTCAAAGCTGAGCTGCTGGAAGCAGCAATCAGACATTGCACATTTCTTGCTACTAAGATACGAAACACTGTTGAAGGCCACAACAATATTGGTATCTACATTATTTGCAAATAATTAACTTAGAATTGTTTTATAGGCATTTAAGTGCTTCCTCTTCTAGCAGAATGATTTTATTATCAGCAGTTATTAAAAATATGTAAGTGCAACCATCATAAGACAGTCAAGTTGCAAGCAATTACTAACACCAGGTAACACTTCCTAGGTAGAGTGCAGTTCAACCAAATGCCAAAAGACATGGGAACAAAGAAATAATAATAAAAATTCCTTCTAGTTCCTGTAGATTCATGGAATAATATCTATAACAAATTCTATTAGACATAATCAGCAAGAAGAGAACTATTTCTGAGCTACTATTGTTTTAAAGCTGACTTTCCAAGCAGAACCAGGACCTTATCAAATCTTCTTGCAGCAGGACCCTTCCCGGAAGCTCCTCTCCAAGTCTGCCTTCGCCGTGATGGATACAAATTATGAACCCATTACAAGTGTCAGCGCCTGGCTCTTGCTACCCTCACAGAAGCCAGCACCGCAGGCTCCCCAAATGCTATTTTCGTCTTTACTGAATCTTAAAACTGCAGATTTTGTCTCTAGTTCAGCAGCACACACAAACCTGAGAAATTCCTGCAACAGAAATCAGGGAAGTGACCCTTTGTTTGCTCTCCGCAGTGCACCAAGCTAGCGCAGGGCGCCCTGGCCAGAGGGCTCTGGGATGCCCATGGAGGGGCTGCGTCCTCCCAGCCGAAGGAGGGGCTGCTTTTGGGGCTCCCACCTCGCAGGCTTGCACCCTGCAGGGAGAAAACCTCCACACCTTCGACAGAAATAAGCAAGCCTTGGCAAGGTGTTCGGTTTCACGCTGAGCAGGGACACGGGCACTGCTTTGGGGCGCCGGGCTGCGAATGCCAAGCAGGCAGGGAGCAGAGAGGGCCTGTCCCGGCTCTGCCCGAGGCTGCGCTGGTGCAGGACTCGGAAATCTCCCATCCCCAGGATTTGCACCGCACCACAGATTTTGCTAATCGTGGACACGCACAGCGAACGCAGAGCTCAGGCACTGACACAGGCTCAGCCGCAAGCCGCACGCTGAGAGGCTCTGCCGAGGGCTGGGCACGGACTTGTCCCACGCCCTTAGCTAACGCACAGCTTGCTGAGGTGGATGCAGGCAAAGCATCACTGATACACTGCAGCCCTGCACTCCTCTAACTCGATGCAAGGGTCTATGGCCAGGGTCACTCCGTCCCCCTGACATGGGACATGCCATCAAGCCACACTGTTCCTACCACCATTAACATGGGTCCAGAGCAGCATGGGCAGGGACATCTGCCACTAGGCCAGGTTGCTCAAGGCCTCATCCATCAGACCAGTTCTGCATTAGAGCTTTATTTAAGCAATCAGCCAGACCTCATGCTACCAAATAGTAACCTTTTATCCTTTAGTCCAGCCACCATTATTTTGGAATAATCAGGAATTTTCCTGTTCTGCAATGGATTTGAAGAGCAGAGCACACTAGCATACATTAGCTTTACTGTACAGCAGGGACAAAATAAACTGTTCGATTCTGATGGTAATTCATGAGAATTAACATAATTTATACATCTCCCCTTCTGCCATTTTGCTCCATACAATAAAAACAGGCAGAGAACTAAATTTCACAATTCTCTTTCCATCAGAGGCTATACACTTCACAAACATTAGCTATTGCTGGCAAGCATTTGGAATGCTGTGCAAATTAAAAGGGCACTGGCAAATGAGTCTCTGCTGGGAAATATCACAATTCTCAGATCTTTGAGATCTTAGCGTGGAAGCATAAGGCTTCATAGGTGTACTGTTAAAAATGCTCACCACTGAAGATCGCTGCATAGGATGACCTCGTGGTCATAAACCTAATGGATTTAGGGAGAGTTAGAAGCTCACCAGTTTCTAGAAAGGACAAGAATATTTTCTCAAATCCATTAAAATGGACAGACAACTCACTGGGCAGCCCAGAAATACTTTTAGGATTAAACAAAAAAAACAAAAAAACAAACCCAACACCAACAAAAGGAAAAAAGTCTCAAACAAAACCAAGACACATTTGACAGAGGGAGAATGTCTGCTGCAGTTCAAGCTCAATTCAGTGGCAGCAAGGATGCAGAGAGGAGTTGAAAATACCATCCCAGAAGCCCTTCACAGGAGTTCCCTTCCACGTGTATTGTCTTTGGGAAGGTTTCACTCTCAATGCTTTTACAAGCACCAGGTGTTCTGAAAACGTGCTGAAAATATCAAATATCCTCCTAAGAGCAAGAGAAAGGAATTACTGGCAGCAGCCAGGTCACTGAGCTGACAGCTAGGTGCTGCTTGTTTTCCCCCTACCTAAGTTAGAAAACTTTTTCAGCACTTTTCTTTCTTTGTTTTTCGTTCCCCTCCCCCAGCACTGGTAGGAAGGAAGGTGTCCCTCTCCATGCAACAGGCTGTTGCAAAGGACTCCATTGGCCTTCAGTGCCAAAGCTCTCTTGGTTTGCCACACAAATGATGCAGAAAACAAGGGCTAGATGCAAGTTGAAGGCTGGATGTCCTTCCTCTCTCTGGCCATATCACTTAGCTCTATCAAAGATAAAACTCTGCAACATGCTGCATGGCACTGCTCCTTGGGATCTTCAATGCAAATAACATCCAGCTAATGCTGCAGAGTACTCCCTACCTAGATTCAAAAAGGACCCACTCAGCAGATCCATCTAAAAGACACATTCCCCTCAAAAGACCTGAACTCCCTTCTCACGTGATTTCACAGTAGATACATTTCTGTCTGCTGCTCCTGAGCTTATCCTTGCCAAAATCAGTGTGCCTGGTTATTAGACAGTAACAGTCCAGCAACTCGATTGCTTTGAATGCTTCTATAGGGACTGCACTATTAAGATTTGAGAGGCAAGCCCATGAATCCTACTTGTACAGTCATGTTTCTCAACAGGAAGGAAAACTGCTGCTGCTTCTCCACTTGGACACGGGCAGACAAAATCCTCAATTAAAGCTATCGCAGCCTCTGAGAGAAACCGCAGGGTTTGCCCCAGTGGAATATGTCCCACAGGCATTTCAGCTCTTTACTGTCTTTGTCACCTCACGAAGGGCCGTGCAACCCTCCTTACCCTCCAAACTAATGAGTCGGAAGAAAACTGTTTAGCTGCATTTTGAAAAGCAAATCCCCTGAAGTTTACCTTGTCACCACAACCTGATTTATGAAAGACTCCATGTCTGTGGTGTTACCAATCACAATCATCTCACAAAAACTGCAAGATTCTCTTTATTTCTACAGGCTCCAAGATCCCTGGCTTCATGGTGTGTTTTTTTCATGAATGTTGACTGAAACTGGAAGAATCTCCCAAATTTTTAACCTGTGAGATAACCACAGGATTCAGAAAGTAATCCCAAACATAACCAAAACCAGAGACACAAAAGATTCAGTATATTATTCTTTGTCATAGTCTTCTAAAAAAGTTTTCCAATTATTTAATGATTTTTTTTCCCACATGATACTCCAGCCAATAACACAGAGTGTTTCTACTCTTGCTCTGAGCAGTGGATATGGTTGCAATTCTTAGCAGCCCTTACTGGGCCACGCTGCTTATATGGCCCTCGGGTGAAATCAGCTGTGAAGCCCCAGCAAAGCAACTCCTGATCAAGCCCATGCACAAAGGGCAAAACTCCTCTCACTTAACCTGCAACAGCAACCACCTCTGGTTTAAAATGCACAATTAGGCAACCTGTACAGCTTCTGCTGTCGCTGCTACCACACTTGTGCTCTAGATCCAAGCAGTCCTGGCAGCAGCCATCCTTCCCAGACAAGAGGTAAGAGGTGTGTAAGCTTCCCAAGCAGCAATGTGCTTCTGGAGAGCCTCTATCTTGCCTGCGGGCTACCAGAGTATACCACAGACCTGAGGCCCTCTTGTCACTCACAGCTGAGGGTTATGGGTTTACATTTGAGTTGAACACAAGAAATAATTAAAGGTCAAACAAGCAAGCACTCGATTATTTAGAGAGTCCTACAGGCAGTGAAGTTGTTTGATTTGTACCCAATGACAAAAGCATCTTGCTAGGTGTTCACAAGAAAGGCACCAAGAGCATGTTTTTGCTTTTCAAAGAGACCACTTAATTGTGAAGTGCAACACCCACAACAGAGTGGCACACCATGAACCTGCAGTTCTGAGCCTTTTATTGAATTAAGCCAGAAATCAATTTCAGAGAAAGGAATTACAGGATAATAAATACCTTTTAATATGACAATTCTTGTTCCTTACATGATGCTCTCCAGGGTAGGGCATTTTGTTCTAAAAAGAGCCAGCTTTTAAAACCCAGTCAGATTAAGTGGCAGAGAGGACAATAGCAAGCACTCTTCTCCCCGGTCTCTCTGAAGGCACTACCATTTAAATACAAATCCTGCCTGGGAGCGATGGGCGTCCGAGCTGTTCTCAGCGACAAGAAGCTGGCATAGGTAAGAGGCACTGAGCTGTTGTGCTGCAGGCAGAGGCACTCCCGTTACAGAAAGGTATGCAAAAGCAGTCCGGCTTTGCTCTATGCTGACAAGCACAGGTACTCAGGCACCAGTGTTTATTTCACCAGTGTGGAAGAGCTCTCCTGTTCCAAGCATGCTGTGGCGGGGGGGTTGGACTAGAGGATCTTTTGAGGTCCCATCCAGCCCCTGACACTGTGACTCTGTGATCTTTCACCTTGGCTCTTTGCCAACCCTAATCCTCTTTGGACTGGTGCCCCTTCCCAGCTGAAATCCTCCTGGTGTGGCACGTGCATTACAGGTAGCTCTTATGTTTAGATTCTGAGGGAGACATTTGATTTCTGCAATCTTCAAGTTTTGTACTTTAGTTCTCAGTCCAGTTGGACACTGCACCCATCACTTAAGGAGAGGCTGCAAGATACCCTGCACAAGAAGCTACCCAGTGAGAGCATCTTTAGGAAACCACCCAGCAGAATTCAGTTCATATTTTTACTTCTAACAGCAAAGGAAAAATTAGTGTTCTGGGAGAAAGAATTGTCAGGGTTTGTTGCTATTGCCACAAGCTTAGAAGAGATGCTGCTGGCCTCCAAGTGCTAGAAAACCATCTGCTCACCAGACAGACGGGTGGGTACACCTCTGCCTGCCACTGCCTTAGCCCAGTGGCTCTTGAGGCAAGCACTGCAGAGCACTCATGCTGGGGATGACACCGCAGAGTTCAGGACTGCAGTTGCTGTGCCAGTTACTCAGTCTGGTTAGCTGCCACACTGAGCTCCATTTCCTTTGCCAGCAGCCACACTCCATGATTCTAGAGCAGTGAGCCTCAGAAGGCTCACTAGCCTCTGATCCCACAACTGATCCCAGAGCTGTAACAAAGCTACAGCTCTGGAAGAAGACCAACAAAGACCTCTCTGACTCAAAGATAACTCCATTGCTCCAAGGCAATGAAAAGCTAGGCCAGAGTTTCTCTCTAGGCTAATTGCTGCTGAAGCCATTCTATTTGGCTCCTGGTATTTTTGAGAAATGCAGACAGCCATAACCTCGTTGATAGAGATAACTTCTGAAATGGTGAGAAAAGCAAAAGTCACAGCTGCTTCAGATGTAATGCACATCTATCTCAGCTGCTGAAACCAGCTTTTGTCCTCTGTTCACCTTCTTCATTCTCTCCAAATTATGCTCAATTTCTCTTTGTGTGGTAGTGCAAACAGGCCTGACAACGTGACCTTATCAGACACCTCAAGGATGCTCTGAGGTATCTGGGTTTGGCATTAGCACGCAGTGAGATTTAGAGATGGGAAATGGGAGGTTTGTTTTCAAAATATTTTTTCCAATACAGTACAGACAAAGCTTCTGAGCTTGACCCTAGATGAGTATCATTTTGCAAAATCAAGGCAAATAGATTTACCACATCCTACTCTCTTGAACCAACAAAGTCCATTGCTATTCCAAATGCTTCTGAGAACTTCACTCACAGGGAAACGTATCCCCCTAGTCTCACCCTGACCTTCAGCTGTGATATCCAGATTTACTTCCACCTCTGAGAGAAAGACAGTCCCTCCCCTCTCCACACCAGGATACCTGCCTTACCTCAGCTCCTGCACTGCAGCCAGCCCTAGTCTAGAACATTTTGGGACACAAATATGATGCCCTTAGGAAGCTGGGTTTGGCTCTCCTCATCTATTTCAATGTCAGAGCTAAGCAGCTTTCTACAGAAAATGGATTCAGAAGTGGATGTGGTTTTAGTAACACTGAAAGCAATATCAACACATATGAGCCTACACTTAATTCCTACCTTAATTATTCATAACCAATGCATTTATGCCCTCTCTGACTCCCAAAATATTGAGGCCTTTTGAAAGTGTAACAGCTCCTGAAGTCACCTGCCACTGCTGCTGACAGTCCTATCAGGCTGGAAGTGCAAATAACACACAGGTCAGGGAAGATGCAGACCTGCAGGACAGGGCAAGGACATGATGTGTTGGGGTTGAAGGCATCACCTCAGCCAGTAAGCTGCCACAGCAGATGATCTCCCTTTCACTTTCTCCACCTCCAAGTGTGAAATTCTCCTGCTCATATTCGCGTGTGCATTCACACCTAGTACCTCCACTGACACCAAGTGATGTTCTTGCACCATTTTAAGTCCCTAATGCATATTTCTAGTTCTGCATGGTGCACGAATTAGCACTTCGGTATGGACTCTGTGTTTTGATACTACTCTAACACCACTGTCTATAACAATCTTTGTGTGATCCTTCCCTCCCAGTTTCAAATGGCTTGGCTCGAAAGCGAGGTCCATCAAAAAGATTGAGTAGGTTTGTTGAAACAAATAACAAAACAGTCAAAAGCCTTCCCCAGAGAAAGGCCAGCAGAAGACAAAGGTAGAGATGTTTATGCAGTCACTAAGGGCCATTGAAAATGTGTGTTCTGAATAAACACTCATCTTCAGTATGCAGGTACTGCTGCCCTTGCTGTCTTCCAAAGAGCAGCGAGAATGGAAATCAATGACGCTGCCTTGTTAGGAAACACAAATCAAAGCATCAGTGACTTTGTAAAATCCCTTCTGCAACTTTGACCTTCTGCTGCCAGGCACCTCCACAGATTCATTACCATTCAATGCAGTGTCTAAGAGGAAAATAGGCAGCACAACAGCTTTTTGGAGCAACACACCAGCAGCAGGGATCACAACAAAAGCCAGGAAGCTGAGCATACAAAGAGGTGAGACTCCCATGAATGGGTGCCTGAGAAAGCCTTGAGGACTGCATCCTCTCTTCTAACAAATACAAATCATATAGCTCTTGGACAACTGTATACCAGGCCCCTCCCTCACCATCCACCACCTCTGTTCCCTGTAAAGAGTCTGCCTTTCCTCTCATCCAGTCAGTCCTGTTGGGAGCTGGTGCTGTTACAGCAGCACCTTCTCCAGGACCACCAACACCATTAAGGATGGGGGATAAACAGCAGGGACCCTTCTCTGTTAGAGAACCTCTTGTAAGAAAACAAAGTGGGGTAGGGGGCTGGTACTAACCTGAGTCTTCAAGCTGGTGTAGGGACTAGGAGGTTCAATCTACAAAAAGAGCAGACAGAAACAGCCATTACTCTGCAATAATGGAGAAGGCCTGCCAAGCCACTAGCCATCCAAGGTCAGGAACAAACACAAGGATGACAGCAAGCTTTTATAAAGTCTTTTGAAGAGATTCTCCTCTTCCACACACCCTAGCACTGCACAGAAATTACAGGGCCTCCATAATATTTGGATGTTGCAGCAACCAGAATATATCAGAGATTAGCTACAAAACAGCTCAAGGCCACGCACAGGTCCTTGCCCCTTCGATTTAATCCTCCGTTACATTATTTCTTAGGTTACATCTGGCTGGTGTTCCTGCAATTTGAAGGCATAAGAACCTTTCAGAAGAGTGATCAAGATTTAGTGACAACAGAGTTGGCCATGTTCTTGGCAAGTTCTTCCTCCCAACAGCTGTAGTGACACTTTGGTTGCTTTGTTTTCCATTGAAATTCCATCCTGATGAACATCTCTCTCCAGCTCTGCACATTACATGTGCAAGTGCACTGTGCATTTGCTGCAGTGTGGCATCTTCCTTGGTGTCTGAACTCTTAAGTGGCTTGGCTAGAGGATTCAAACCTCATTAAAAACCATCTAAACACAAAAGCTCCAAAATTGTCTCCTTAGCCAGTTAATTAAGAGGTCAGAAAGATATAAGATCCCTACAGGAGATTCTATCATTAGTGTTCTGGGATTAGTTCTCAAGCAAAATCTTTAAAGGAACATCATCTAAAATCTACGGGGCATTTAAAACCACTGTCCTGATGGTCCAGGTATTATTCTGCAAAGTCTCACATTCTACAACATCCTGTTTAATTGGAAAGTCTAACAGTGTGGAACGAGGTCAATGATTTTTTCTCTTTCATCCATCACATCTGTCGAAATTGGACAGCTATAGTTTACTGAAGTAAATTCTTGTCTGTCACATCATCAAGTTCCTGAGATTTAATTCTGAGCTCTGATATCGCCAGACACTCAAGGCATCATGGTTCTCACTTTGGTTAAACCACACAACAGAATAAAAAACCACTTTGACTTTCTTCCAAGAAGCTCTGTGTTCCTTTTACTTGTATTTATGTCTGTAAAGCAGCTTTTAGGTTAATATTCACTGTAAAGACATTAATGAACAAGTAAGAACCAACACAGGGGAAAAAAAGCAAGGAGGAAATTTACCTTAAAACATATTTCCTGCAAAAAGGCCAGGCAGCGTGCTGTGCCCAGCAGAAAGAGCCCACGATCACCCCTGTCACACTGCTGACCTAAATGTAACCTCTCCTCAACACCTTCTAGAACAGGTACCACAGTGCCTGCTGCATGCCAACTGGTCAATGGCATCAAGACTGAAGGAGACTGAGAAACGTCAGTGAAATCCAAACAGCTCTGAAGGTGAAGAAAGAGGTGACAGCAATCTTGTCCTTGGATGTCTTTACATTTCTAAAGACAAATTATGTAAGCAATCACAGCTCTGCTCTCACAGACTTAGGAAGGATAAACTGATCCATTTTGCAGCTGGACACTGATGCAGTTTCACCAGAACACAGCCCTACATTGTCCCGCTCACATTTATATCATAGCTTGAAGATCACAATACTGGCAGGTGCATGCTGCAGATAGAATACAAAATGTGTTTAAATAGAAAGAGCAAAATACCACTGTAACAAAGAGCAGCCCAGCTGCACATGCTCCCCTTGGGAGATCAGCTGGGCTCTCTCAGTTGTTGCCAATTTGACTGCAGACAAAAGCTTTTTCAGCCTGCACTGTTCACTTCCAACCGGCATTATTTCTATAAGAGGAAGCAGCTACTGTACGGATAAAACATCCTGGAGAGAGCAGGGGATTCCTCTAACAGATAAGGCTGCAGGCAAATCAAACCCAGTGCTTCCTCAACAGGACAATTTCTCTTTGGAAATTATTCATTTCAAAAGCTGTCTTGACTAGAGCAAACTGTAGAGAAGGAGAAGTTCTGAATGGCATTAGTGGAACATGCCGAACACGACCATCAGTGCAGGCCAGCCCAAGTGCAGTGCTCCAGTTCGCCCTTCCTCCGCCGCTAACGGCGCTTCCGAGTGCCCTTTCAAGAGACACCAGGCTTCAACACCCTAACTCAATCTGTGCCTCATTCTAATGACAGGGAGTTTTAGTGACAGTCCAAGACAGATTGCAGGAAAGCTCAGTCCCCACAGAGTGCTGCTGGCTGCCCTGGGCCCGATCCTGCAGATAAGCCTTCCCCTCCCTGCCCCTTCCATCACCTCTGCACTGCCTGCTGTCAGTCCCCCGGCAGCTCTGATGAACAAGCAGGCACTTGTAAAGCTTTTTTTCCCATTTGATGGGTTGATTTTCACTCATTTTGCAGTCACTCCTCTCCATCTCTGGAGACAGCACTGACCTACATGTGGCTTGGCATGGGGCAGTTGCGCCCCAGCAGCAGTGCCACATGCAGATGCCACTGCTCCAAAACCACAACATGTGCACCACGGCAACTTTTGCACCCAGGCCCTGACCCACAGAGGGGAAATGAATCAGCCTGAGAGGTTTGCATTTCGGTTGTTCTGTGTCTCTTCACAGCTGAATCAGTTCCTTCACCAAGTTCATGGCGTAAGGTAAGAAGAGCTGTGCTGGCACAGCAGATAGTGGCCAGCAAAGCCAGGAAGCAGAGGACATCAAAGAAGAATCAAGCAGAAGTAACAAACGTCAGCACCACCACCAAACACCCCAAAACCCCACAGTTTCAGACAGATACAAAGCATCCACCTCAAAGTGACATTTCACATGTCCTGTCCCATAGCAGTGATGTCTGCAAGGCAGGAACACAGAACAGCAGGTCCCTGTGTGGGCAGGACTGTTTTCACAAACTGCAGCTACCCCAGGGCACTGCCTTCACCTTCTTCTGCTGACTCATTCCATGACCTGCCTGTTGGTTACCTTGCCAACCTGTGGTTTTTGCCCTCTTCTCAAACTTGGCTCCAAAACTTTCTATATTCACAGACACAAAACCCAAAAAGCAAAACCAAGACTGTAAGAGACCTCCCAGGATGCCATTTGGCCACATTTCTGTGCATCTCTCTACCAGCGAGTGGGACACAGGTCAGGTAACTTTCCATGCAGCACCAGGACAGCAGCAGCACAAACGCCCCAGGGCAGCACCCTGGGCACCATCGCAGGGAGTGTCCCTGCAGAGGGAAGGGCAGCAGCATGTCCCCGCATCAAACTCCAGCCCCTTGTGACTGGAAACGTTCAGTAACCCTTAGATAAAAGTCATGTAACAGCTGCCTCTGCGCCACCCACCAGTGCTTGCAGGACACATGCTGACTGCTCCACGGAAGAGAGATTTTCTGGCAACACCAGTACTACTAGCCTGGGCAGGAGCTGCCAGGCAGGGAGGGGTACAGCCAATCCTAAAGTCACCCAGCTCACAGGCAGAGGGCTCACAGCAGCATCTCCACTGTGCATGGGTGCTTTCTGAGGGGCTTGTGCAATAGGATGCTGTTTAGATAGCAAGAAAATCAAACTCTCAAATCTCTTGCAGATCTGCTTTTTATCACACTGCACATCATCACAAGCTGCACCCACATCTGCAAGCACTGACTCAGATGTTAGGGTACGAAAAGTGAGCATTACTAAGGTGTCTGCATAGCACTAGCCTGGTTTTCTTTCCCTTTGGTCTCAGCATCACTTTACAGGCTCCATAAGAGCACCTACATAGAGAGGCAAAGATAGGAAGGACTTGCTAGTGCTAATGTACCTAGAGCCTTGGTGTAACTGCTCTGCAAAGGCTCCTTTCAAGCTAATACACCAATTTCCTTAAAAATCTCAGCTTGTCGTCACAGGCCACATAAATCATAACTTTATTATTTCTGCTGGACATCTTAACATGCATCCAGGAGGCTCTAGTACCCAGGTATAAAAGCTATTATTTAACTTCTTTCTTCCCCCTCCAAGAGGCAGCTAGCAGAAAGGAAAAAGACTACAGCGAATGTTTCCTACTATGCGTCAGAAACAATTATTCAATGGAAAACTGATCTTGAAACACCAAGACTGGAAATTAGCACACTGGCACCACTTTTCCCCCCACTAATGGTGTTTGAATGAATAGAGGTCCTCGGGTAATAATTATTGTGTTATCGCTACAGCAGCCTGCACCACTCACTACAGCTGCAGTGGGCTAGAAGCAAGCATGCAGTGAGGGCAGGATTTCAGCCACAGCAGCAGGCTCCAGCCAAGCAGTGCCTGAGCCCGAAGCATGCACAGCTTCCCCTCACACAAAGTGACTGCAGAGAAGGGGCAGCCAACCTGCCTGCTCAGCAGGACACAGACCCAAAATCTCCACCACCAAGAGCCACAGACACTGATGGCTTTTGAAGAGACAGAAGGGAGCAGGGGGAATGTGCAGTACAAGAATTATGACAACAGCTTCCAAGGAGCAGAAACAGTGAAAGATGGAGTTTGCATGAAGCATCTCCTTATGGGACAACAAGCAGGGCCAGGATAAACCCTGCTTCCTGGCCTGTCACTCGTGTCAGCCAGTGATAGCACAGTTCTGTCATTCATAATGCCTCTCAGCCACCCACTGTGTCTGGTAGAGACCTGAGCTCAGGTCTCAGTCCCACATATAGCACTGACAGACACTGAAGCCCCAGGAGAGGGGAAACCTCCCACAGCAAAGCCAGCATGAGGAGCATGCAGACACCTTCTCGAAGCTCCTCTCTCAAACAGTGGTAACTACATGTGGCCACCAGGGAGGTACAGCAGCCCCAGCCAACCATGCCAGGTGGTCCTGCAGCTCCTACAAGCTCTTTGGATGGCAGAATATGCAGAGGCTGCTCCAAACCACTAAGTTGCAATTAGTGTGCTTAGTGCTAATACTCTCACTAGTACCCAGCTTAATGAACCTGTTCTTCAGGAGCAACATCAGCCCACACGGCCTCTGCCAGCCCTTAATTTTGACACATGAAGCGTTTGTATTCAAACTGGACAACTGATGCTAACTGAAAACAAACTACTAGGGTAGAATTTGCTGAAGAACTGCAAGGAGAAGGAGGGCAGGTTACACCAGGACATCCTCTGAAATTTAAGAAACTATTTAATGATCAGCTCCACGATATTATTGTCTTGGTCAACGTCCCCAGTACAGAACAGAGGCACTTCATTTGGATTCTTACTCTGCATATTTTGATCTTTTTCAACTGTCCTCAGTTGTAGCACATCCAGGAGAGAGTCACAAGTCAAAGAGAGTATAGAGAAACAAGAAGAGTATCAATACACTTGTAATGCTTCAGAGGATGAAGGTATTACAGAATCACAGAAACATCCAGGTTGGAAAAGCCTCTCAGGATCACGAAATCCAATCTATAACCCTACTCTACAAGATTCACCTTAAACCATATTCCTAAGCACCACATCCAAGCGACCCTTAAATACATTCAGGGTGGGTGACTCCACCACCTCCCTGGGCAGCTCATTCCAGTGCCTGGCCACGCTCTCCATAAAAATCTTTTTCCTAATGTCCAATCTGAGCTACCCAGCCTCAACTTGAAGCCATTCCTCCAAATTGAGCAAGGCTTCAGCACAGGTGGGAAAGAACAACCCATGGAAAGAAGTCTGCTGCAAGGAGGAAAGCAGCACATGCAGCAAAACCACCACAGAGCTGAGATCTGCAGTACAAAAGTTCAGGATGAAACGGCAGAATCAGACACCTCAAATGCTTACAGCTTCCCCTCCCCCCCCCGCCGAGTTCTTTTGGGATTACAGAGGCATTAAAATAATCCAAATTAAAGAGAATAAAAATAGCACAATAGTGAATAACTTTGCGTATCCTTGAGTGTGGCAAAGGCTACCACACAACTGTGCCACACCAGGACAGCTCCTCCACGTGAAAAAAAGGGCATTAGAAATCATTTGTATACTAAAGCTATGACTACAGCATTAGATGTGTGAAGGGGCCTGAGCTACCAAGCCTTGTCTCCTCAGCCCCAGGACTGCTGCAGGAAAGGGCAGGACTTTCAGATTTTCTTAACTTGAAGCAGGTCAGCAGCACCTGAGACATAACAGAGACACCAGCTCACAGCTATCTGGTCCTTGAGTAGCTTGAGCTTGGGGAAGACTCCTCTCTCTGTGCTGAGGTAGACACCAGCTGCTGGAGTAGAGCATTCTGGTGAAACACCTGATGTGCCCAGTGCTTCTGTACACCAGCTCTGGAGATGTTGCCAGGAGAAAGAAATGCCGACTGCTTAACAGCCAACGGCTCTGCTAAAAACTGGTCCAGCCCTTGGATAGTAAAGTCAATCCATGGAGCTCCTTCAAACCCAAAAACCTGAGGGTCTGCCCAGGACACGGGCACGGCAAATGTGCCTTCTGCTACATGAACAGTCACATCCAGCAGTTGAAGGGCAGCTCAGCTAAATCTAAGACCAGCCAGTTTCCTGCTTGTCCACAACAATTAAACTGTTTTTATGTCTGCAAGAGCTTTACAGAAGGCTACACTCATTTACAGAACCTCAACTGCAGCAAGACCTACTACTCCTTAGCCAGCAATAATGTTCAGTGCCCAGAAGTAGCCCAGAGCTCTCAAATGCCTCCATAAAAACCATAGCTCAAAAGAAATCAGTTCCATCTTACCAACTGAATCTAGTGTCTATGAAACCCTGAAATTCCAGTTACAAATGAAGCTGGCACTAATCCCTACCACTGGTGTCTTTTACCACTCAGCTCAGCACACACCTCCAAACTCAGCCAGGGCCAGCTACAGCAGTATGCAGACAGCAGTAGGAAGCTTTCCCAGATGTCTACAAAACATGTTTGGCGAGAGGGCTGCTGCTGCCCTAGCACTGCTCTGACGTTTGACTGTGCTGGCTCCCCAGGCCAGACATGCTGTCTCACAGGTACCAGCTGAAAGACACTTCATGTTTTAATTTATTAACTCCAGGCAGGCTTATCTTTCAGCCTTGACACTTTAATACAACACAGCTGCTCTCACACCACCTTTTCAAATCTGTGCTTAAGAATGATACATCCAAGTGATCCAGAGCCAGGGTCAACTGTCCTGTTTGCTTTAATAATGTATTAAGAGCTGGCAGGAGCAGTGGCTTTGCTGTATTGCTCAGCTGTCCTAACAAACTGCACAGTTTGTTTCAGGTGGCAAACTAATTAAGAGTGAAATGCATAAAAAGATGAGGAATACTAATTTAGAAGATCAGTATAAGCAGGTTGTTTAAAGAGGGAAACAGTTACAGAATGATAGTGAAAACCATGTTTCTTCTGTCCACCTCAAATTTGAAAGCTTCACAGCTCTCCTCACTGCTGTGACACAGCTTCACGGCCACTCCTGCAGATGCTGCCACAGCAGCCTGTAAGGAGAGACCTCCAGGAGGTACAGCCTGGGTACCACTTTGAAGGATGTGTCTTATTTGTAGTTCTAGTGATGGAAAGGGAGGATAGGGGGGGGTAAGCAAAACAAAATAAAATGCAAAAAATCCCAGCCGAGCAAACCAAACCCATGTCCTTGTACAACACTTTCACAGCTTCACTAGAGCTAGAAGAGTCTGTATTTAGAGAGTAACCAACTGTTGCAAAAAGATAAATATAAAAACAAATGGAAGGAGACACTAATTCAGTTGTGTGGAGGAAAACATTTAAAGGAAAAAAGCATCCTGGCTGACAAAGGCTCCAGCCAGCATCTCTTACAAGAACGATCTCAAGCCGCGCTGTTGGAGCATTATCTGAAACAGGACACGGTGCAATCAGCAGGAAGGCCCTGACCAAATGCAAAGTGCTGTCTCATTTAAAGTTTCCAGACAAATAAGTCACCAGAATAAAATTAAACTCTGCACTATGGAATATGTTAAAAACTTAAGAGAACAGCTGAAGCAGACTTTGGGCACCAGAAGCTTCAAAGCTGAGTCAGGCACCCCTGCGGTGCCAGCAGGAGTCAGCTAGTCGGCAGAAGAGTTGCAGGTTTCACCTGCAGCTATCACAGGTGATCCAGCTGGAAATCAATATCCAAGCACTTGGAAAAGGAAAGAGATAGTGTGATAGGCCAGATTCAGTGGTTCGGCATAACCCCAACACCAACAGAAGCAAGCAGGCATGCCTGCCTTCAGACTCACATTGCACACAGCCAAAGACACCAGTGCAAGCCTCGGTATCAAAGCAGAGGAAAGGATGGCACCGTGACACACACCAGTGCAAGCCCCAGTCATAAAGCAGAGTAAAGGATGGCACCGTGACACACACCAGTGCAAGCCCCAGTCACAAAGCAGAGGAAAGGATGGCACCGTAACACACACCAGTGCAAGCCCCAGTCACAAAGCAGAGGAAAGAATGGCACCGTGACACACACCAGTGCAAGCCCCAGTCACAAAGCAGAGGAAAGGATGGCACCGTGACACACACCAGTGCAAGCCCCAGTCACAAAGCAGAGTAAAGGATGGCACCGTGACACACACCAGTGCAAGCCCCAGTCACAAAGCAGAGGAAAGGATGGCACTGTGACAGCCAGGCCGTGCAGGCACCGAGTGCTGCCAGCACCACCTTCGGCTCTTCATCTTGCACCCTGATGCAACCTCTTGCGGCCCCTCTGGAGAGGGATGCAGCCTGGCACAGAGCCTGGGTCATGCCCCGAGCATTTCCATCCTGCTATTCGCAAGCACAGGATCTTTCAAGAGAATAAACTGAGGACAGCAAGAGGCTGGGAACACAGCCCTAGGTCTTTCAGGAAGGAAAGGGGAAAGGAAAGACAAGGGGAAGTCAGCTTCGTTAAGAAAATCCATCTGAAAATCTTGAGGGTAATAAAATGAGAAGCAGCCTGTATAGCTTTATACAGAATAAAGCCTGCCAGGCAAATTTAATTGCTTTATTTGTTCTTTGATCGAGTTACAGACATAGTGGATTAAAGGAACACAGCAGAGGTCATATTTTTTTGGATTTTAGGACAGCATCTGATAGTGTATCTCACAAAGTCCTAATTGAAAAATTAATTCAAAACGACTCAGGAAGGACCAGTGCACAGCACTGAAGCAGAGAACTGGCTGCAGGACTGCAAACAAATGCTAATGACAAATGGCACCGTATTGAGCTGAGGGGAGTCACACCAAACAAACTCTGATGACCTGGAAGAGGGATGAAAAGCATGCTGAGGAAATCCAAAGATTGAATTCAAGTCAGATTGTGCCTGATGGAAGCAATTCTGCCATAAGGTGAGGAGTAGAAGAGGACATGTCTGGCATCAGGATACCAATGCTCCAGATCAGACCTGCTCCAGCCACAGCCATTTGTCTTCCTCCCCCCTTGCCCCTCTCACACAAGCCTACACACTACTTCTCCCCAACCACTGCCCACCCTGCAGATAAACAGAACTTCCTCTGTTTGCTGAGTGTCAAATGAGAAGCACAGCAAAAACTCAGCCCCTGTAGATGTCAGGTATGCAGGAGTCTTCTGGCAGGTAGAAAGGTGAAATCTCCCATTCAGGCACAGCCTGAGAACAATCACTACTACTCACCACTACAAATAATACAATGCCCTGAATCCCATCAAAATCTGTTTTCCTCATTTCCCTGTTATTACTTCAAAATTCGTTCTTTTATGGAATAACATCCTTGATAAATCAGTTTAGGAACAGATATTTCCTCTGCATAAACTTCTTACATCCCAGTCTTTAAGAAAGGAGAGAAAAATAAACAGCCCCCATACAAAGAACCCTCAAACAAACAAAATCCCACAAAACAACAAAGAGCAAAAAACAAGCCACAAAACAAACCCAATGCAAACAAACAAACAAACCCAAGCAAAAAAACACCCACACACAAAAAACACCAAACCAAACACACAAACCACCACACCCTGGGGTCTTCCTGGGAAATTTCTTAATACAGAATTTGGTAGTGTTGCTCTTTAAGGGATAAAATAGAGACACTTTTTTTTTTTCCCTTTTTCAGATGCAGCTGCTGATTTTCAGTTTTGGGCTCTGAGGGTTTAGCACCAGGCTTTCAGTTTAACCAATACACTCCAGGAAGACATAAGGAACACGCAGGTAGAACAGTAGTTTTGGCTCCCTTCTGCAGTTTTCATGCCAGAACTAAAACATTTTCCCAAATAACAGAACCTATCCATCATTTTTATTATCAGCCTGGATGCAGATCCAAGTTTCATCACTTGGTAAGTTGGAAAGGCTCTCATTAGCATTTGTGTGTGCAGGGAGCCCCTAAGAACACCTCATTAACTCATTAAAGAGGATTCTCACAGATTAGCTTAGTCAATCCTTCATTTAGCTACCAATCCATTCATATGATGCCATTAAGCCCCTCAGAAACAGCCAAGTACTCAGCAATACACTATAGGGGTTTGGTTCTGTATCACTCTAGTGATGTGCAGCACACTGGGATCACTCCTGTGCTATACAGCACATATACAGTTTGAGCATATCAGTGTGAACATCCCTGGAGCCCACAGTGCTCATTTGTTTTCAGCATGTGTAAAACATGCTCACATCACCAACTGACTAAGATGGGACACATGGATTATTAGTGCCCAGTTCCAATAATTTTAAAGCATTCTTGAGCAAGCTCATTTTTCTTGCATTTAAATAGCATGAAAAGAAACAAGCATAGGCAAAAGAAAGGGTTGCAGTAACACCCAGTGCAGAGCCATTTCACTGCTGTTCACTGCCTGAATGAGGAAGCAGTCAGCAAGGATCCTCTCATTTCCATCTTCAGCTTCCATGTTTTCCTTACTCTTCATCCCACCCTCCTCCCACTTCTGCCAGCCCTTCTGCAGTCTGTTTGCTGTAAGCCACCTCCTAAAGAGCACAGCTGCCTCGGCCAGGAGGGCCTCCCTCTCTCTAAACAGGTTTCCAGCACAGCTTTCGTTCACTACAATCACAACAATAGGAGAAAGGCAGAATCTGCCACTTCTGCACATCAAGACAAGTGCCACCTAGACAGAAGGTGGCCCTACAGCAGCTCCACTGTGCACTGGTCTTCAGATGCCACAGCAACGATTGCTCATAAAGAAACATGAAAACAGTTCTGCACCCCTGCCAAAGCATCTCCATTCACCACACTGCAGTCAGCACTGCTTCCACACGTGTAGGTGTCACAAGATTCAGCCCACCTAAATGCCCAACTTCCATACAGATGCACGATTTCACTTTGAAGCTGAGTAATTCAAATGACTGCAGTCCCACTTGCTTAAAGGAACCAGAGTTTTAAGACCTTGATTAGCTTGCATGTCCACAGTACCCTGTTATGTACAGCCACGGGCAAAGTTCAGACCTTCAAAAACAACTTAATGCTCTTGTTTAAAAGGCTCCAAAACTCTATCTTGCAATTCACTTAGTAGCATCCCACTAAACCTGCAAACTGTTCAGCTCAGATCTAGCAACTGCTGTTCCTAGCTCCACAGAAAACAGCCTCTGTTGCTCGAGGATAAGCCTGGCAACTTGCTGGACAGCAGGAGAGGAGAAGCCATTGCCCCCAGCTGAGCTGCTCGGCCTCGGGCAGTCTCCTGGAACTGAAGCTTCCATACTTCAGGAAGTCAGACAAAAGATGGCACTTGGGTCTGGAGGGGGGAAATCCTTGAATGTAAAGTTTCACATCGATGGAGTAAACAGCAAGAAAGTTGTCCACAGAAGAGGATTCTGTGAAAGGGAACTCTACAGCTTGATAATATCACATGCACCCTCGGAATCCGGAGAATGAGGCAGAAGAAACTGTGGGGAGACTGAAGTTAGAAACTGCACATTGCATGGTTCATTTTCCAGCAATTCCTTTTATTCATTGCTATAATCAACTTGACATGCAAAGCTGTTCCAAATTTACTGACAGCTTTTCAGCTGACATCTCGTTCTCAAGGTATTTTTTTTTTTTAACTTAAATAGCTAATTATTCATCGCCTTAAAGCAGGATGTATAACAATGTCAGGAAATCATCTGCTCAAGTTATATCAAAAAGCCTTCTGGGATTAGTTCATCTCTTTTGTATGCTACAGAAAACACTCACTTGTAAACAATTAAATCATCATTTGAAATCTGTCTACACTTTCAGCATCTCTGAACGCGGCCTAAAAAACCATGTAAACAAGAACATTATTGTTGTGTCCAGGATCCAGTGCTGAAAGGTTTTGTTTCCATAATATCATCTTTGAGGGCAGCTGTAGACTGCATTTAGGGGCTAATATAGGCTAAATCCCATAACAGCACATCAAAACAAATAAAACAATGCTCAAGTAGAGCAGAGCTCAAATACTCTGGTGTTATGCTGAGCACAGAAGACCTGTGGTGAGCACATCAGCACATTTTCACACGGAGGTGTATTACCTCCATGTAACAGTCGTGTTCGACACAAAACAGGGCTTTGCATTCAGCCATACAGGCTCAGCCTGGGCTTCAAACTAGTCATGAACCTCCGAGCATCCTGCTGGCAGTGCGAAGCTCCTGCATAACACACATGTTATAGGAGACGGCCAGACACTGCTGGAGCAGAACCATTTAGAGCTGGCTTTACACTTGCATTTGAAATTGAACCGATTGCTCTTTGGTCTCCCACTGACCTGACTGCATTTTTAAGGGCTTTTTCTTTGTGAAATAATACGAACACAATGCAATCAGAATATCCCATAGGAAAAAGCTTCTTTAGAAGTAATGTCTTGGGCTGAGCATTCCAGCAGTGAGTTAGGGAGCCTGGGCAACACTCGTTGCACATCCGCTTAGAGCCCTGCAGCCTGCAGCTAACAGCTTCCATCATCACCTCAGAGGGTGGACAGCAGCATTCCACCAGCCACAGCATTTTTCAGTTCTGACAATCTGCTTGTGCAGACCTGTACCTTTGCAAATACTCTGGTCACCCAAGCTCCTTGCCATAGAGTTACACCTACGCTGAAGAATCTGACTCTGTGTTCCATTTCTCTCAGTTGAAAATTCAGCAGAGAAGTGAGATGAAAGACCAACTTCTGCTACTGCACCCCCACTCGTATGACTCTGTGGCTTTAGTAGCTTGAGAAACGTCTTGGCTAATTCATCTTAATGACTGCAGCCATACCCTTTTTATAATATAACTGCTGACCAGGAGAGGAAAAAAAAATAAAACAAAGCCACAAAAACCCAAACCAAATTCTGTCAACTTCCTCATGGAATGAAAGACAAGTAGGTCCTTGAGAAACTATGACTTCCTTTTCATTTGTGGAGGGAAACACATGGCATTCACCAAGGGCACACAGGCGGAGGGGATGCAGACAGCAGAGCATTGTGTCAGAGAGGAACTCCCTCGGAGCCAAGAAATCCGCTGAGATGGTATCACTGAGCATCAAGGCACAGAGCCCTCAGTTCTCTGGCACTCACTACACCTCTTGGCCACAGAAAGAGGCCCTGCACACTTTCTGCCAGCAACTCAGTGCTGCTATCTGGGGCAGTGAATTACTGCAGTGGAAAAGGAAAATCTGATAGTGCAGCAGGAATGACTTACATTTTAAGAGTTTCCCAACATCCTGAGTCCCCATCTTAGCCAGCCTAAAAGATGCAACACTACAGCTAAAGGGCAGGATGGATGAAGCCAGCTCATCCCAAACTCTCAGAGGACAGAATTCCATGGAGTCCTAACCCTCAAATTCCAGACCAAGCATTATTTACAATGGGAGATGAGGTTAATACAGAAGCATGTTCTCCTTTTTGACACCTGGTAGGTGAAAAGAAATAACTGAAACAGTCTGTGCTAGCTGGATTGCATCCCTCTAGACAAAACATAGAGGAAAAGAAAGCAAATTCTTGTATTTTATTTCCTGGAAGCTGGACTTACAGGGTACAGATATCAAAGAAGATTCCTGCTGACATTTATCTTTATTTAAGCACCTTCCATAGAAGAAGAAAGGAAGTGCTAAGCTCCCAGCAGCCCTCATGCTGTGTCTAGCCTTCCTCCCTGCTCTGGGCTGAGTTTCAATGTCATTTGGGTTATTCTTACAGTTTGCTTTTGAAAGGCTAAGAGCTGCCAGAAAGAAAGGGTTAAAAGGACTAGATGAGTTATAAATATGCTGGCAGGGGCTGCTCTGTACTACACACACAGCAACTTATTCTCAGCTGTCCTGAGAAACTCTCCCTGTCTGAGTACTGCACATCACTGCTGTGGGATGCACACAGAGAACAACGTTAGGGTTTGTTTTACTGTCCTGGGAACCACAAATTGCCTTTGAAACACAACTGAAACTACATGGGAGGAGGCTGAACACAAGCTAAAGATCTTCCTGGCAGTCTGGATCACAGAAAAGTTAATCACTTTGTTTCCCTTTTCTTTTGGTAAGCAAAGTAGGAATATGCACTTCAGGTTCTGATGTGATACATTAAAGTAAAGCAACATGAAGACTGCAAACTAAAGGGATGTTGAAAGCAGGTTCTCAACCAAGCACACAGAAAAGTTTCCTACCTGCTGGAACAAACCCAGCAACACTTCTGGAGAGGACTGCTGACTGATTATCCAGGTTTAGCAAAAAAATGAAATAATTAAATAAAACTTTGCTACACCTACAACAGCTCTTTCCTTGAAGATACCATCACTGATCTCAAGCATAAACAAACACTGTTGCTCTGTCAGAGGCAGATAATTTACTGCATGGTACAGTGCTGAAGGCAATATTATCCATGAAGGAAGTGTTTCAAGGGAAAAAAAGAAAAAGAAAAAGAAAAATCAAAGCTATTTCTCCTAAGTATTCTGCCACTGACAGGTGGCTGCCAGGCTGCAGACAGGCAATTCAGTTTGATCTAAGAGGAAACATACCTCCACTCATTCTGTTGGTAGCTTCCATGAGCAACAGCTCCTTTAAGTAAAGGCAACGTATATCAAACACCTCTCAAGCTCGAAGTGACACCACTCCTATATCTGAAACACAACACAGCTTTTCCATGATCTCTTGCAGCTGCAGCAATTATATTTTTACAGAGATAACAAGTAAGCTTTTTCTACCAAACAACTTCAAATGCGAGTTTTCCACAGCAAAATCTGTCTGTGAAGCCCAAGTGTTCCTTCTGAGGTGATGTTTTTCTGTCATGAAGAGACTAATACACCTTTGGAAAAGCCCAAACTAACCAAACCACCACATTCCATACACTGCTACTACCTTGACTGAAAAGCAGCTGAAGGTTTCAAGGGGCACAAACCACAAGCCTACCTTACTAGGTAACAAAACTCATGCCAGACCAGCCAAGCATCCTACTGGCTGAGTGTGTTTTTAATTGTGTGAGTCACCAGAGCTGACTTTTGGCTGTGTGTCCATGAAGAAAGGATCATCAGAACAGCAGTCACTGGGTTTTTGAAACAGATGTCTTTGAAAGTAACCAACCACATACTCCAAATATCTCCATTCTTTCCTTAAAGACCAGGAGATAAGCCTGTCCTGGGCATCTGAAATGCAGCTCATGCTACCTGAAGCCAGGGCATTCTCAACAAGCCAGTATCAGCACTGTACCAAGGCAAGCAGAAATGCAACTAATGCACAGCTCTTCAGAAATGTTTTAAGGGACTGAAGTTTAAAAATCTCCACGACCTTCCTTAACATGTGCTAAGCAGGATGTTTAAATAGCAATACATGGGCTTTACTCTCAAGTTCAGCTAAAAAAAGGCAACTCATTTCCAAAAACAGAAAGCCAGGAAATGAGCCCATGAGTTGTTGATTGCTAGCTGAGGAAGAGTAATTCAGAAAACCCTAAAATGAAGCAGTTGCAGCGTTACAGTGAGATTACTCCGGGTGCTGCAATTAACCACTGAAACCTGTAGACAGACCTCAGAAGGACAGAAGCAGAGGCCAGGATGATCTGGCTGCTATTAACGCTGGCCACAGTCTTCTGGAAGTAAAGAAAGATCCAGAGTTGAGTTTAACAATGGGAGATGGAAAGAGTGCATGCACACACTTGCAAGTCACAGAGTTACTTCTGTACCATAAACACTTTATAAGGGGGTTAAGTCCTCTTCCTACTGTTTATTCACCCAGAGCAGGCAAGGCTGTTTATGAAAGAGAGGTTTCAAAGTAAAAGTACATATAAACTATCATACCTTTGAAATGGGGACAAAACAGTGTGGATTTGTGTCAGGAGTGAAAAAGGAAAAAAAAGAAATGGAAAACCTTCCCACATGATCTGGAAAATCCTCTTCTGAGGTATACAATAATAGACCTTCCCATTTGCTGACCAGGATACACATCTGTTAAACCTGCTATTGCAAAATGAGACCTACAGAACAGTCGAACAGTGCCATGAAACACAAGAGAAAACATTGCAGCAGAGTCCTGGACAGCAGTCTACCGACTCTGTGTGACAGTATTTTGGTCAAAGCCAGTATGAGCAGATGTAATTCTACTCAGACAATAAAGCTGCTCCATTTTATAATCATTAGAGGTGTGGTTCTCTCAGATGCTGCAGAAAATGTAATGCACCTCAATTCTCCAACTTCTGTGCTTTTTGTAACACAGATTCTGCAACTGGAAGATCTGCTAAGCAAGTAATCTCCATCAGTTCTGGGCATGATTCTAGCAACTAACATCTGCCAGGAATGTGATCACAGGATCCTCTCAGAGCTGATAATGAGACCCATTGCAGAACAACCAAAGTTCTCCTGACCAATTACAGCACAGATCTGCACATAACTGGGCAAGATGAGAAAACCTCATTGATGAGAAGTAAAAGTATGAACTGAAACATTTAATTGATGAGTACTTGACTAAAATGTGCTTCAGGAAGATCAGGGGCACTGCAGAAGAAAGGAAGCATTATTCTTCCTCAACACTCAAACTTTGATGTGCTACAGCACTACTCCCAGTAAGCCCAAATTACTTCTTTTCCATTTGGAAGTTCCAATTCTTTGCTCCACATGCATCCATAGGCAGGGAAGTCTCCATTTCAGAGCATTCCTTATTCAAGGTGTTCACATCATTTCCACCTGGAGATAGCCCGGGATGCTTTCAGAAAACTTCCAATGGACTGGATTATTTCACTTCCTAGTCTGCATCACAACAGCTTTGAAAACCTTTCTCTGAATTCACCAGAGCAGATACTTTGTGCCTTCAAAAACTCCATTAAGGCAGCAAGAAAGCCTTGAGCTTGATTTCTGATGAAGAGATGAAAATGCCATTTCAAAAGCAGGCTCTCCGTGCAATAACATGAGTTGATCACCTACTCAGACAAAGAAAGGTGGCTGGTAAAATGCTTAACACTTTAGATATACTTTTCACTACTCAGCAGCTTTGCTTTTTAGCATTAATGTCTACAAATCTACTTACTGCAAGGGACATAGGAGCAATTAGGATGCTCTTCCCATTCACATGTACTTCCTGGGCTGAAAACAGTGCTTTTACTGACCAGGGAGATGATGAGATCATTTTACAGCAATCTATTACAAATTAATGCCTTCCAATGCAAAGCCAAGTACACCAGCTGATGGTGTTTGAGAAGAAAGAAAAGGGGGAAAAAAAAGTAGTAGTATCGGGCAATGAATAAACTGTAATGGCAATTCTGCTCACTGCTGCACAGGTCTTAAAAGCAAAGCAAATGCTTTGCTGCTGCACAATCAGTCCTTGTTAATGGCAGGGCAGAGATCTCTCAGCACGCAAACACTCGCTGTGCCGGCATCCTATAACACTTGGCACCAGAGCTCTAACTTTGTTATTTCCCCGAGCAGCAACAACTTTCTTTGTGTGGCAGCAAGGCAGTGTGTCTTTCCAAGCTCCCCTCACGGCCAAGTTTTACACTTTGGTGAAAGAAGCTCATTGAGCTGCTTGCCAATGCACAGAGTGTGCCTGCCAGCGGTCCGGGGCAGGCAGGGGCTGAGACAGAGCTCCTTGTCACACTGCATTCATCTGCAGGAGTCCAGAGTGACATCTTAACACCTGGGATTAGTAAAAGTGTGCTGGCCTCATTAAATATATAACGATGATGAGATTTCAAATACAGCAGTCAGGGAAGTTGCAGAGCGTCACTCTTCTTTTGTCTTGGACAAAAAAAAATATATATATATCATTTCAGTGAGCCCTACAGAGGGACGTCTGTCAGGCAGAAAACAGTGGGGCTGACTTGAAAATCCCAAGTGTGCAGAGATCCAATCTTCAGCTGCTCAAGACACAGCTGAGACACAGCTACACCTGAGCCAAGAGCTGCAGATCTCACCGTCTTTACACACCTCTTTGTCTCTTTGGGTGATGCTCCTTGAAACGCTCCAGCGATTTGCTTTGCCATTCTTAGGAAACCATGACCACTGTTCATTAACCAGGAGATGCTGCATGGTAGTTCCCCAATACTGTCCAACAGGCACACAGACACCAGCAGCCCAGCCCCTTCAAGTTCACAGTAGGAAATAGATGCACACTTAACACCAAGCCTAACGTTTTGCACAACTGTGCATTTTGATATTTCTGAGCTGACATCAGACACTGCTACAATTTCATTCAGATAGTGGAGTGATAGCAGAGAGACATTTGACAAACTCATTTTGTTGGTTTAACTTTATTATGGTGCTAATTATTCAGACATCTGACCTTCTCAATTGCCAGTAAATAGCACGGTTAGATTTCAAAGTACCTTGCCTTAAATGTCAAGGCAAGTTCAAACTTTACAAATATAACATTTAAGTACAAGTTTCAAGACCTCCTGTAACAAATATTCCGTTTACAGAAAGAAAGTTCAATGCCAGCACTATTTGATTTCCAGGTAAAGCAAGCATAATTATCTGGTCATGCTGTGAACTGAACATAGCTCCATCATCTAGGTAAAAATGTGCTTGTAGAGGACACCACTGTCAAGATCTGTAAGGAAAGACAACTTTTCCAGGAGAAAAAAACCAAAATAAATCAAGTGGACAGCAATTTTTTGCTGCTTCTCTCTCCACAGCACAGGAACCTGCTGCATTCCCACTGCTGGTCTTTCTTGCAACCACATATCCTGATATATGCTTTTATATGCTTACATGTAGCCATCAAGCAAAAATGCACCTCCAGCACATGACTGCAAAGGAGTCCAGCAATAGGACTGTCAAGAAACAAAACAAAAATTAAAATCAAACTACCAACCTCACAGTCACTTAATACTCAGGGCAAATTTTGCAAAACAAGCTGCAAAGAGCACTGGAAGGCAACTGTAAACTTAGTGAGTTGCTTCTGAGCAGTGCAAGGAGAGCAGAAGCAATCTATGTTAATGCAGAAGGTATTTGGTGCAGTGGGGTGAAGGAGAGGCACTTTGCACTGCTCAGATCCCAAAGGGACCCAGGGCAAACCCAGTCTGGTCAGCAGACCAAGAGTTACTCCATGCTGCTTGGTCTAGTGCCCAAGATACCCTAGCGGATGTGAAAGCAAACAGTGACACTGAGCACGCAATGTCAGTGACAAGCCTTCCTAGCTGTCACAAAGAGGGAAGGTAAGATGCATGCCAGCAGAGAGAACTCTCAAAGTAAAAGTGGTAGGAAGGGCAGCCGGCTGAAAGCAAAGCCCTATTACACTGCAAGACACAAAGCAAAACCTCTCAAGTTTGCTTCATACAGCAATAACTGGACTAAGTTGATTATTGACAGGCTGTTAATTAGCACATTCTTACTCTCATCCTCCCAACAACAGCCAACAGCAGGAAGGCAGTGGTAGCACTTGTCACAGATGAACGGGCACACCACAGCCCTCTCTGCCCAAGGTTACAGGAGTGCTCCTTAAAGACTTGTGTACATTGTCCTTAAAAGCTGTAGCTGTGTACACTTTGGACTGAGTAGCTCACAAAGCTGTACCTGCCTGCCTACTAAGCAGTGAATGGCAAGGATGAACAACTTTGTTAATAACCTAACCAACATCTTCAGAGTGCTCAGCAGGAGAGGACTTGTTTGGGATTGTTGCAGGGTGTATATAAATATTTCTGCCTGACCTACCTCTTTACATCATGGAGGTGGCACAGCTCTGTCTGCAGGGTTTAAGCCACTATGCAAATCACAGCCAGTTGTGATTTGAGTAAAATGAGAAACCTTTATGGCAAGAATTCAGGCACTGAAGTCATACTCCCACTTCCAGACTTAGTCCACTTTTTTAAAAGAAGCGGGGGAGGGGGTGTGTGTGTGTGTGTGGTGTGTGTGTGAAGACAATAGTGTTCAGCTGATCAGGTTAAAAACCAGGAGGAACTGAGCTGCTCCTATAAAACAGGTCTGTTCTTCACAGCTGCAGCCAGCAGACTCTCCTGTGGGCTAGGGCTGATGGCAGCCAGGCTGGGACATCAGACACAGCAGCACAGGCAACGAAAGGCATCTTGGGTTTGGTGAAGATGAATGATGCATGCACACACACACACACATCAGCTGCTGGCAGTGTTCCGGCACTCGGCCACACCCTCGCACCAGCCACATTTTTCATCCCCTTAATGAGTAATTTGGAACACTTCAAAGCTTCTGAGTCTTCCTACCATGGCTAAAGGCAGTATCACCTGCGGATGGTGGGGAGATAGACACAAAAAAGCTTGAATCCAGACAAACAAGAGCAGATTCAGGCAGTCAAGAGATCTTGATTTCTTATTCTAGATCTGCAGCAAGTCCTTTGCAAGGCCTCAGGCATACCCTTCTGCAGCAGTTTCCTCATCAGATCTGGCAACATAGTCCTGACATTTACAAAGACCTTACACCTGTACTGAGGTAAAAACCAGCAGAAGCCTTGACTTTTGTCACAGCTGCCACTTTGGCAGGGTTGAATGCAATGAAGCAAAGAAAAGTCTTGCTGTTCCTGCAGCCACACAGATATCTACAGCTGTATTACTGCTGCAACTGCTGTATTACACATTCCTTGGAAAGGAAGAATAAAATAGAAAAAGTCAATCAAATCATGATCTGTCATTTCAGCAGATTTGCAGCATTATTATGAAATGGACTACATTAAACTAACCCAATCTAAAACACTCTGATAGCAAAGCATGGAGATATTTCGAATTCATGCTGCAGCCCAACCTCAGCAAAATATTGGGTTGGGGGAGGTACAAAAAGCAGCACCTCCCTCACTTGAGGGCTCTCTTCCTTTCCAAGTTCAAAGGCTTACCACAAAAACAGGTGTGACAGCATTTCAAAACACACTGCAACCTCCTTTACTCCTCAAGTTGCAATCCGTACTCTGTAACAGTAACTGAAATTACAGAATATTACTTTGTGATGATCTCTGCGTTCACCTTCGTTTTCAAAACCAGGCAATATGGCTTTACCTTATTGGGATGACACTGAAATAGGAATGTAACTCCTTGTTGGCTTGTGTCATAACCAGGGACAGAAGTTAGTAGTAAGAAATTAACTTATTTCCTACCCATAGTTGGATAGCAATGTCACTATATTAATCAGAGCTTAGTAAGCTGCACCCTCTTAGAATAGCCCTGGGGAAATGAACGCAGGGACATCACTAGTGCCTGTCACATTGGCACTGGCCACAGCTTTCTGTGCTTGACATTCACTCCAGGGGTAGCTATGGGTGTCTCAAACATCTGTTTGAGACAGCTGCAGCTCCTGATGAGATTTCTTAACACACACCCACTGGGCACTTCCCAGCATGTCCTTACCACACAACGCAGGACATTGGGATGCTTCACCTGAGCCAAAACTAAGCTAAGTCAATTAAGTGATGACTCCAGATCCCATGCACAGCAGTATTGTCTGAGAAAACATGCAATGTAGCAAATCCTAGAGAAGAGAAGACTCCAGGGGAAACTCAGACCTACCTTTCAATAACTGGAGGAATCCTACAGGAAGGCTGCAGAGGGACTTTTCATGAGGGTGTTTAGGGACAGGACATGGTGTAATGGTTTGAAGCTGAAGGAAAGTAAGGTCAGACTGGATCTTAAGAAGAAGTTCTTCAGAAGAAGAGTGGTGAGACTCTGGAATAGGCTGCCCAGAGAGGCTGTGGCTGCCTCCTCCCTGGGGGTGTTCAAGGCCAGGCTGGATGAGTCTAGCTGAGAGGTGTCCCTGCCCATGGTGGGGAGGTTGGAGCAGGTGATCTCTAAGGTCCCTTCCAACTTGAGCCATTCTAGGATTCCAAGATTATTTTTATTTAGCTTAAAGACCACTTGTGCAAAATGGAGCAATAAACCCTGCAAACAATGACAGAAAGGTACTACTAAGGGGGAAAACACACATAAGAAACCAGGGGATCCCAGCACGGTGCAAGAGAGAAGCAACTTGTGATGCCAATGTTACCACACAGCCAACATTTTTCAAAAGGAGTGAGCTTCACTCAAAGCTGATGGCATCTGTATGCTTAAAGTGTCATAGGCTCTTCAAAATTGCAAGAGTCATTCAGCTGGATCCTGGCTAAAACCTGCCAAATGCCCCTTGGATGGTGCCAGTGATCCTGTCTTTACTGAAGTTCTTGAAAATCATGAGTAGTTGGCACCCATAAGAACTGGGCTTCACATATGTACCCCAAAACATCACCTTGGAAGCAGCCTTTGCTTAGAATCTCATCACTTCACCGCCTAGCATCACGTTTCAACAGAAAATCAGATAGAGACAACAGAGGAGAGAAAGACAGCCAAAAAAAAGTAAGTGAATACATATACAGACACCTTGTTTGCTTTCCATGTGTTGGCTCATCCCTGTCAATAAAACACTGCAGAGCTGCTCCCAGTTGTGCCTGTGCAGTCACTGACCTTTCAAAGAATGCAGTCACTGAAACTCCAGCACTCACTTCAGAAGAGCCAAAATCCCTGAAAAAATACTCTCTGGTGTCAGAGCAGACACCATCACAGGTGGAGAGATCACATCCTAGCCCTGCTCATCAGCAAATGCAAATCTCTCTCAGCACCAGGCAAACTCCACGGATCACCTGAGCAATTCCCTATGCAAAGCTGCGAGGCTGCTGAAGGCACACCAAGGATGATCTGCTGAGCTGGCTTCAGCCACCTCAGGAATTTAAAATAGACATCAGCCATCAGCAAAGCGCAACACACAGCAACCCTGCTTACATTTGCAGGAGCAGGAGGCAGATTTATGCAGCGCTCTGGCTGTATACAATGCTGGCCTCGTTGCAACACACATCTGTACAACAATAAAACCCCTTCCTGAAACGATGTAGCCCAGCACAATGACATATGTTAAATACAGCCACGAGTGAGCTGGGAGCAGAAACCCATGAATAACTGTATTGATTGCAGTAAAGAAAACCTGAACGTATTTGCACTGGAGACATTTCCTGATGAAACTCTTTCCATCTGGTAAAAACTCAGACATTGTCCTGCACATTTGCACACAGCAAAACAATCAAAACTCCAGATGCTCCTGTTAGAGCTGAGACATGCACCTGCTCCACTGCCCTTTGCAGACATGGGACAGAAAATTAATCTTTCAGCACAAACCAAGTCTGATGCTTCTGAAGTTGAGTGCAATTTTTTATAAGAAACACAAGTTGAAAAAAAAATTAACTGTATGAAAATTCTAGATAAAATTTCTTCAATATTTTATATGCTTTCCACTTTAAGGACATAAAAAATTCCACTCTTGTCCATCTAGTGCACACATGACTCACATACAGTTATTACTAGGTACCATATATTCAGACTATATTCACAGAATCAGAGTCACTGCAGTTGGGACAGAACTCTAAGATCAAGTCCAACCACTGACTTAACACCACCATGGCCATTAAACCATGTCCTGAAGTGCCATGTCTGTTCATTACCACCTCCAGGGACAGTGACTCCTCCACCAATCTGGGCAGCCTGTTCCAATGTCTGACCACCCTTTCAGTAAAGAAATTTTTCCTAAGGTCCAACTAAACCTTCTCTAGTGCAACTTAAGGCCATTTCCTCTTGTTCCTTCACTTGATACAATCACCACACTACAACATCCTCTCAGGCAGTAGTAAACATCGGGACAAGCTGAAGGGTGACAGTGTGAGGAGGGTAACAGTGCAGCAGAGTTTCTTCTGCTCTCCAGCTATTCAAAGCCTTACACTGAGTTTTGGCACATGCCAGGTGTACTGCTCTCACACAGTGTTTTCCAGTGTCAGCTGCTCTGTTAAAAAACAAATTATTAAAGTACACCAAGAAACATATGGACTTCAGGACATGGTTTAATGACCATGGTGGTCATAAGTTGATGGTTAGAATCTATGTTCTCAGAGGTCTTTTCCAAGCAAAAGAATTTTATGGTTCTATGATTGTTAGACCTTCTGCAGTATTTAAGTCCATCTGTGAAATTCCACACAGAAGAATTCCATACTGGCTGAAAGATAGATTCTGGAAAATTTTACTACCTTGTCAATGCTGGCAGTTGTAAGAATTACTGGTTTCAAGAATTCACTCTATTTGCCAACAGCTAGCAGAAAACTTCCCCACAGAACCCTGTGCCCCTCTGGAAGGCAGAAGCAAGGCTTTTGAGAGTCATTTTTCCAGGGTCTGTGACAGTAACTTGCCCGACATGCTACCACTTAACTCTCCTAACTTTGTGTGCTGCTGCTGGTCAGGTTTCCCCCAGCAACAGCAGAACAAGGGTGCCAATGCTCAGCAGCCCTGCAGCCGTGCCACTTTGTGGTATCTGTGCAGAGCTAAAAGAAAACAGGAACTGGCTCAGCCATGGCTGTGCCTTGGTCGAGGGTTGCTATGAGCACCCAGCAAAAGCTGGGCTGGGGCTCCTCACAGAAACCCTCAACAGGAAGTGCTACAGCAGCAAGAAAACAACACACACACTGCTAGGATTTACAGGAGGAACAAAAAAATCCCCAGCTGTTCAAGGATGAGAAACAGTGAGAAGATCCAGGCAGCAGCTAGGAAGGAGTAGGGCGACAACCATGTAAGATGGGAAGTTTAAAAGTGGGAAGCTGAGAAAGATTTTCAAAGAAAGTACAGATGTGAGCTGATCTTGAGCATCTCTGTGTTTTGCAGGGGCTGGCAGCCCACAGCAAAGTAAGGAACGTTAGCATCATCTCCATGACAGGCACTTCAGCAAAAATGAAATCTTTCTCTTCCCGAGAGCTTAAGCTCTACCCTGGAACATAATCCTCTGCTGTTTGCTTTTCTGCTCACCTCTTTCCATCCATCATTTCAAGCGCTAGGAGCACGCAGTCCTACCTTTTCCAATGTCATTTTCATTGCAGATATCCCCGCCATCTTTTCCAAAAGATTAGAGTTTCAAAATCTGTAGTTGTATGACACCTCTGAAATTCTCTTTTATAAAAGAGACCTACAAACGCATAATGAACAACCAATAACCTATATTGCTGCTTTGTTTGTGATAAACTTCTTCAGGGAGTCCTCTGTACCACATTTACAACCCCTTTGCACATGACTTTCAGCCATGCATGAATTAGATCTGGGGTGAAAAATTGCATGAGAAAACCATTCTTTTCTCAACAAGCAGGTGAAAAGGCAACGTTCCAGCACAGAATGGCTCCCCTACACCAAATAAAATTCCTGCTTTTGTCATTTACTCACATTCAAGTGTTCATCTTTTTGTTACCTAAGTAGCAGCCTGTTACATCAACCTATATGACTGAAAATAGAGATCTGAAGCAGGTAAGTAATGTTGGGAGGATTTCCAACCAACACAGTAAGGAGCAAGAGTAGTACATCCCAATTTGGAGTTCTGGACCATAACCTTACATACAAGGCTACTGCAGCTGCAAAATCCCTACTGACACAACAGCAGCCTATGGCAACTGCCACCAACACAGGAGCAATTGCTGGCAGTGCCAGCCTCTGTGCGCAGGAGAGTACAAACACAACCTACAGATGTGCAGAGGACACAACCTGCTTACCCTGAATGAGACCAGCAAACCTCCTAATATGCTCCATAAATGCAAAGACACATCTGGAGGCAGGAGGTGGCTAGGTATTTATGGCAGCCCAGTTACTTTGTTTCTTCCATCACCTCTGTGCAGATTACCCTGGCAGAAAAAAGCACATTTACTGACTTGTTCAAGTTCCTGTTCTCTCCACTACCACACAAGTGCAGCAGAGACTATTCAGTGCTCCTTCTCCCCTGCAGCATGTGCACCTCGCCTCGGTGACTGTCCCCATCGAGCTGCCTGCTGACCCCACCGGCTTCAGGCAGCGCCTGCCGCAGCTCGCAAGAGGCACTTGCAGCCTCGCACCACCCAGCAGCGGCTGCCAGATGGGGTCACGCAGAGCCCATCAGCATGGCCTGTCCAAGGCAGGTCCACCCAGCTGGAATGCTGATGGGATTTCCATAACTCTTCTGCACCACTTGGCTGTGCAGTAGCAAGAGTTTTGGCAGTGCTGGGCTTTTCTGAGATGCTGCAAATGAGCCAGTGTCTATCACTGGGATTTTACAAGATGACTGAAGAGTCACATCCCAAGCAATGCACATCAGAATCTGACCAAATGCAGATCAAGCCACTGTGTCAGGAGTCCCCAGGGGAGGAAAAGCAGTGCACCCCTGTCCACAAAAACCCATCTGGCATCACCTTAAAATAACACCTAAAAAAAAGTGTCTCCCTGGCAGCGATGCCAGGCCTCCTGCTCTGCAGAGGATCAGAACAGGCACCTCTGTTTGTAAACCCTGCTCCTTTGCCTCCCGCAGGCTGGAATCACACATGCTTAGTGATTCCATGCAGGCGTGTGAACCCGTGCACTTTGGTGTTGAAGGAAAGATTTATCCTTGAAGTAAAAATCAATCACTTTAACAGAGCGACTCTCCAAACTCCTGCAGGTTCACTCCAAAGAGAGCACTAAGTCTTTTTCTAACTTCAAATGAGTTAGATAAAGCATCTGCTCAGGGCTTTGTTTGTAGGAATAATATGTTTATGTGAGATCTCTGAGAATTTTAGGTAATAGCATTTAACATAAAAATAACCTTCCCAAGCAATTTTCCTTTGAATTAGTATTCGCAAGCACAGCATTTCTTAGAGGCTGCCATCATAGCAACTGTTTCAGAGCTCCCAAACTTGTTCCCTTACAAACCAGGGAAACTTGATGAAACCCAAACCTTTTGAGATATTTAAGATAAAACAATAAATGGCAAGAGGAATGGTTTCCAAGCTGATGAATAATCAGAAAGCTAAAGGATTAACATCTTAGCTGGAAACATTACCAAGAAGTAACTGATGTTCTCACAGAGTAGCAGTTGTGCAGGAGAGACAGCTCAGTTTTCTCAAGGCTTTGCCATTCCTGCAGTTCAAGGCTTGGTTCAGCTACCACAGTTAGGCAGCAAAATGCTGGCACAGCTTCTAAGGCAACCCTGCATTTCTGACAGCAGCAAACACAGAGCAGTCAGTGTCTGTAAATCAATCTGCTGGGAGATGAGAAGTGCTAAATGCAACAAAATCTCTGGTAAACAGATTATGTAGAGTATATCCATAAGAGGGATACAAACAGGATGGCAGAGCTCTGAAGAGAGTCCCAGAGAAGAGCGCAAAGGCACAATGCACAGAGCACAACTTCAGGAGACGACAATCTAAGTGTCTTACAGTTTACCTCTGATTATGGCTTGATACAAATCCTAGGACCAATTGCATGTGTTAAAATAGCAAAAACCAGTGGTTTGGAGGAACGTTTTTCTGGACAATTTGAATGCAGGGAAGAAGAGAGGGGAAAGTGGAAAGCTACAGCTATGCATTTCTTTTGTGACACTTCAGTTTCCTAAAGCTGAACCTGCCTTCAAACCAGAAGCATATATGCTCTTCTCTTAGTTTGTTTACTTCGCCTGTTTCACAATAGGGACTGATCATTAAGTGTAACACAAAAGCCCCTCAACAGCCCTGCTGCGAGAGGGGCCTCTCTGTGCTGAATGCAAAATAGCATTCCTGCTGTAAAAGAAAACTTACAAGATCCATAGAGATGAAATGCAGAAAGAAAGAGGCAGAGGCCAGCAAAGGCCACAGAAAAAGGTCAGCAGAGGTAAAACTGATGAGTCCTGTACCCCTGCATCCAGTAATACCCCTGCAGAGACAAGAGGTCTCCGAGCATCTTCTGATCCTTTCTCCTACTCCCAGTAATAAAGTGTAGCATTCTCTGAACTCGGAAGGAGACATGGGACAGCGAGGAGCTACTCTTGCACTGTGCAGAACAGAAGTCATCTGTATCTAGTGTTCCTCACAAGGTGTAAGTGTAAAGTTCACTCCTCTGCAGGAATCAAGCACAAAGCCCTCTGCATTGAAGGTAACAGAGGTAAAGCCACTTCAGAGCTATTGGACAGCTTCACCAGGGAGGCTAAAATGCAACTTGTCACATTAATTTGAAATGTTTGCTAGAACTCAGTTCAAGGTTTCATAAATTATCATTGCTTTAGTAATCACAGAACAACCCAAGCTATGAATTAATTCGAAATTATAAAACTAGAGTGTTCACATAGTATTAATTGATATATTTGGCTGCTTTATCATGAATAGTGATTGATTTGGTTTATGTTCTTACCCGAGGATACATTTCAAACATGGTTTAAGGCTACAGAAGACAGAACCAGCTGTGAGGTGGCAGCAAGAACCATTAAAATAGTGAATAAATAATGCATGCAGTGGTAGTGTCTGAAAAACTGCCAGATGACAAAGGTAAACTAACAAGGTCAGCATCTCACTTGCTATGTCATCTTTTATTTCTCCAAGTGTACTACGGGACTTCATTTGGGACACAAAATGATGAGTTGTCTGACTGCAGGCACATTTTACTGTCTGAAAGACGCTCTGAGAGCCTAGAATGTTACATGCTGCTATTACATCTGCCCTTGCTTTTTTTTCCAAGCTAGAAAGATGCCAACAGAAACTGGAAGTACAACTGCATAAAAAATAAACAAGTAGAGTTACTTTGTGCATCAGTTCCTGTGTGATTTTTGCTGGCATCACATCTCTCCATCCAAGGTGGCACTTCTGATTAATCATTACCTCAGCCAAGGTCACCAAGCTCTGCCATAAACCACATATCCTTAACCATAACATGTCCTAAGTACTCCTTACAAAGAGGATACTCAGAATGCAGATAAAGAGTTGCTGGTCTGCATGAGACAAATAATTCTTTAAGAATTAAGGAACCATGTCACTTCCGAGTCCTTCAGAGCAAAGGTTAGAAATAGACTGAAGAAGGCATGAGACCCTTTTCCCGTCTGGCTGTTGCAGTTTGAGGGCTCCCAGGTTCCCCTAAGAAAACCATGGCAACCAAGACCCATCCCAGGGTCTGGGGTTTTGCTGTGCAAGAACACAAAGCATAATCTGAAAGTCAAACCTGGTTTCCTACCCTCCTGAGCATCTACAAACCTAGATTTTAACCTGGATTTTAAGCACAGACCTAGCAATCCTTCACATCCAACTGGATCAGGAACATGGCTGGCAGGGAACAGCAACCTGAGGTCCAAAGCTCAAAGAGAGGAGGAAAGGACCTGAAGCCTTCCCTTGAGCCCCTATAAATAAATAAAACTCAGAAAACCCACATGATTTTCAGAGCCAGAAATTACCAGACTCACTACAACATAATGCATCCTTTCTGTCCTGGATTTCCCCCTGGTCTCCCTGCGTGGCCCCAGGAACCCTCCATTTCCCACACTTCAGCTGCCCACTTCATCTCTCAAAAGCAGGAAGCCACCTGAGCTTCAGTCTCAGCAAGTTGCTGGATGGGCAGCTGCCCAGGGGCAGGCAAGGCACACAGCAGCAGCTGGGTGTCTGTTTTCAGTGGCCAGACTTTTAAAGGTAGTTTGCTTCTCTGGAGGGGGCTCATGCAGATAGAGTGGCTGCTCAAAGGACCAGGGTGCACAGAGTCCCTCTCAACAGCACCACCAAACTTTTTCAGGTTTTTAGGTCTCAGAGAAAACTTCCAACATATATTTTGCAACACTAAAAACGGATAACTTACTTTTTATAACCTTTCAGGCAATGCCTAATCATGGCAGGATGCTGCTTCTCACTTCCTGGAGACAACTTAAGTTTCCCTAGCAGTGTGCTATGAACAGCTCCCATATAGAATGGCTCATTACTATCCTGCAGGCTCAGAATTTCCCCACTCTTTATCACCTGTTTTGCTATCAACTTCTAGCAGATTAGCAAGACTTCATTGTCCCCTGCAGAAGCTGAACTGTTTATGCTCCAAACCCCTAATGACACATATATAAACACTGAGAGGAATACAGAAATTGGCAAGAGACGGGAAGGATCCCACCTCAATAACCAAGCAACCTGCAAATAAGTACAAGATATCACACTTCTGTGCTGTTAAAAAGGTCACAGATTATCAACATTTGTTTTAGATAAAGACAAGCTACTTTCCCAATCCTCCTTTTATTGTGCTTTCCATTCCAACCATACAGAATTCACACCAAGGATGTACTTTGTCGCGTTGCAAACACAAACCAAAAAGTAGTTGCAGGTTGTGTTGCAATCACGAAGAAGAAAAAAGTAGCAGGCAGAGACCACTTCTAACACAAGGGAGCAGGAAACTGTCAGCACGTTCCTTTAGTAACACACACACCAACAAAACAACATCCAAAGGCTTGCACAGCTTCAACCAGAAATCAAATGTGACAAGAGCTTTTGGGTGTGCTGCAAAAGAATAATACCAGAATTTTGAGAGGAATCAAAAAACTTCCTGTCAGAGCAACTGCTCACACAGCCTATGCTCTCCTCTATTCCAGATGTGCTTGTGCCTTAGTTGGGACAAGAGCCCTTTCTAAACAGGGACAAAAATCCAGAACTGCTCTGCACTGGCAAGAGCTCTAAACATTAGCTCAGGGTGTCCATGCATCTGCCATCACAAAAAGTCCACATCATGGCACACTGATTTAGGTAAGGGCAGAATTTGTACTGCCTCTTTGGCAAGGAACATTAAAGGAAATACCAACTTCAGCTTAGAAACAAATACCAAATTGGTGAAATGCTCGAGGTGGCTCTGATTGTGCTCAGCCACTGCCCATCACTACTAAATATTTCAGGTGTTACAGCTGTGCCAGGAGTTCACAACTTAAAAGGAGAAAACAAGCCTTAAGGTGAAATCTTCATCCCACCAAACTAACTGGGGATATTCCCACCAGTTCCAGAGAAGCTAAGGATTCACACTGGTCAGACATATTAAAGGACAGCAGCAATTAATTCTGATTGAAGTCTGAATGATCTTGAAAAGGTAGAAATTAGAAACATCAAGCAGCACAGTGTCCTTGAGCCTAGCTAATAGAAACATCAGCACCACATAAAGCTCCTGCATAATGATGTGGATGCCCAAGGGCAGTATTTCACCTGAAGCCAGGACTCCACTACTAACTCCCAGCTACCCTACAGCCTCCAGTCTTCATTTAAGTAAGAAAGTCACCACATTCCCAAGAAATTGCTTGCACAGTTGATTGCTTTTATAACTAATAACATGGGTACTATTTAAAATACCATTCAGAACTTCCCCACTGTCCCACACCATACTGTGCCACCTCTGCAGGGCACAACCTGCAGTGCTCTGAGATGCTGCACACCCACCTGAAGCAGAGATTATTTCACACCACTGTTTACCAAACACAAGGAACATGCTACAACCTGTTTCCAGTAGCTCTTTTAACGTCCACAGGAGTAACTACCAGCCTCTTCCTTGTGCTACGATTGAAAACCAACTCAGAAAGATTCTTCCTACAAAGTAGCTGATACCACAGAGACCATACATGAGTGAAAGAAGCATTTTCTAGGGAAAGTGGGGAGGAAAAGTCAGTACACATTTCATCTTCTTCAGAGAGTTCACTTTGGACTTTCCAGGGCCTCAGAGGCATGCTCATACCTCTTAACTAGCCTTTGGGTGGAGTAAAAGAACACATACTCAGCACACTACTTAAGGACTCCAAGACTTCTGGTTTGATAGGCTTTCCTGCAGTCACTGTTATTATCTGACCCCAATATTCACATTTCCACTTCTGCTTTACAGTGGCTTCAGAGCAGACTTTCCAAGGTACTTTAGGATAAATGTTTACTTTGGAATGGACAGTGACAGCAAATTTCTTCACACTATTTGTTCTGCTTTTACTCCAAAACTTGGTTTGATGACCCTTGAATAAGTTTGGCACAGGATTTGCACCGACATTCTGCACAGAAGTAAGTGTCATCCATGGTGCAAAAATGCCATCAATACAAAATGGGATGCAAATGAGTCAGACATTCCAAATAAGCCAGAGTAAGCAAAGGCTGCATTACAGACACATCTAGCAGCACAACCCCGTGTTAACGGAACAGATGCCATGAATTGTCTCCCAGTACTAGTTTGTGTTGGTTCTGCCACCTCTGACCCCTCCAGCTGTCACACGAAGAAGAAACTACAGTAACACATTTTAAAAATTACTTCTTTTTCTTTAATTAGATCTAGAATAAAACCCACAGCTTCTCTCATGGATAGCATAACTCACTGTAAATACTAAAGTGGCTCTGCAAGAACAGGCTTAGAAATAGCAACTTCTTTAAAGGCAAAGGGTTCTTCTAACTGGTGCTTTAGGTATGCAAAGACTAAATGATCAAACACAGATAGTTTGGAACAAAGTCATATACTTGAGGCTTGGGTCAGTAGCCCAGAGTAACTCATCCTCACCTGCCCTCTGGGTGGTGGAAAAGCAACCATCAGCTGAATTCGGACAGCTTTGGGAGTGAGTTGAGCAAGCCCACACAGCAGGACCCCAGGCATGGAATCAAATTACCCCCATAAACCCTTAGTATTACATAAACTCTCAAGGTTCAAAGTCACATCTTCACTTATTTTGCCATCACTTTCCTATGTTGATAAGTCCTTATTTATATTATTTACCATCCGAAAGGACTGCGGGTTCATATCAAAAATTAAGCATTTCCGAGATCTCTCATTGCACAAACAAAAGCTGCATTCCAGAAACATGCTTCCAGAGGCTATATGCTAAGTATCAGCTACAAAGACACTCCACAGAGTATGGAAGAAGTGCACAATGTGAATTTCTACAACCATTTCCTTTTGCAATTGATCAAAGTTGGTCTATCCCTGCAAAATGGGAACAAAACTGTATTACTCAAATACTTAGAAACAAGGTATGTTCTTTGGTCAGAAAAGGGTGGGAAGAATAGAAGCTAAGATTAACATCAGTGAGAATAAGAAATGAAAGAGAGAGCAGAAAAATCTGATCTTTAGAAAGAAAAAAGGTGCCAGCAGAGAGGGACCACAGACACAAAACCAAGTTTCTATGGTGCACTGAGGAAGAATCCAAATAGAAAGTTCTTCTGTGTGCCAGTGATGAACTGCCCTGCAGGTGAATCAGACATGTTGTGTGGGATAAGAGGTGGCTGAAGTTCAAGCCCCCAGCATCTCTGATAACAACTGTGACAAAGTGCTGGCCAGCCCTGCACAATCAGTGGCATGTGTGGGCCCTGGGAAGCAGCCACACCACAAGCTGCTGAGTGTTTCCATGTGTCACTGCCCTAGGCTAACAAAACCAGCAAGCTCAGCCTGATGTTACAATGAAGGAGTAGATTTTCAACAAAAAAGGAATGTGGGATAAGAGCAACAACCGAGTTACCAAGAAGAGATGGGAGTGAATGCAGTACTAAGAGAATTCAGCAGCTCTGAGGTTATACCATCCCACACAGGTTGTTTCCTACAGTTCATGAGCTAGGTGACTACTTAGCTTCCTTCCAATAGAAAGTGATACTTCTAAAATCTCTGAAATACCTATGTTTTAACAAATATTTCAGAACAAGTAAGTCCTGGCATACACACCAAGAAAGTAGTCTTTATTTTTTAAGCACAACAGCAGATCTTGTAGTGGCAAGCAAGATGTAGGTGGTCCAGGCTTGCCTTAAAGCCTTAACATACACCTGCTGTACTACACAGAGCATGAACTCAGGAGTTTGGTGAACTGTGGAAGCTGTCTAAGATCAGGACATCTTGGAAGCTCACTCAGCTCCCAGAGCACATCCACTGCTGTGGCTCAAGATCACCGAAGAATTGGGCATTGTTTCTGGCTTACTCTTCCCTCCTACAGCAAACTATACACCTAAAGATCTTAATCTTGCAAAAAAAAAAAATTGCCTAAATGAGAAAAACAATTGCAAAGAAGCAGGCAAGAAGGCAGCCTGATCAGTGCAGTAGAAAAGGGTTGCTTTGATACTAAATACAGTAACCAATCCTCACAACTCTTTCATTGTGAGAAGAAATTTTCTAGCAGAATTGCTAAAACTGGCATAAGCAGAGGCTAGCCAGAAGTAAAACATCTGAAGAGGGTTTCTCTGCAGCACTGATCCAGAGTCTGTTTTCAACTGAACGATAGCCAGAGAGCTGCAGAGCAATGTCCCTTCACACAGTTCAACCCAGTCCTCCAGGAACAGGGCACAACCCCAGCAGCACTCTGCAGTGTCCTCGCAGCATCTGCATTGGGTCAGAACGCAGCTTTTTGGCTAATTTAAACACAGCTGGGTAGATCAGTAAGTGGTTAATAAACTGCTAACACAAGAAGTATTATTTAGCAAGACTGCTCAACTTTGCAGGAAGCTTTCTTGAGTAAAACTGAACTGTTTGGTCAACAGATTTCTAGAGGCAGAAGTTTAAGTTGCAGCTGAGCAATGCCTTTAGTGGTGTAGTCTTCTGAACTGTACGACCAGGGAGGAAACATCTGTGTTCACTTTGTTCAGCCAGCTTTAGAGCATTAGGGATAATAGAAAAGCTGCTTCTCAAAGACTGAGTGCTCAGCAGCTGGAATGGCCAAAGGGCTGTTTTGGTTTTGGGTGGTTTTTTTCTCCCCTTCATAGACATACTAAAGGATTACTTAAGGAGATTGGCAATTCTACAAGAAACATAAGGCTTGCAGTACAATAGGAACGTTCATGCATCAGTACAAGACACATGTATTTACGTTGAGCTGTGCAAACCTTCATAAATATTGGTGTTGAATCCTTCCAAATAAACTGTGCAGGAGTGAAGCAGTGGTGAGCGAATACTGGGCCGTGGGAAAAATCAGCTTCCACAGACAAGCTCTTGAGCGCAGGTTTTAGGCCACAGATGTGTGCAGCTCAGGGAAAAATTATCCTGATTACAGATGTAGCAGAAAGAAGATAAAATGAGTTCCCTCCCACCAACTGCTCAGAAATGGAAACGGCTGCCGCAAGGCAGCCAGGCACAACCCCAGCGCACAGTGCTAGTGACAAAATCTAACTGGCAAGTGGTTACCATCACTGCCCAGACATGGACCAACCATCCCACCAAACCAGAGTCTATCAGACAGCCAAAGCAGCAGGGTCTTTTCTCTTGTGGCAAGAAAGAAAACAGCACAATCCACCTGAGTAGGATAAGGGCTGGCAACTGTTTTGTCAACTATTTTTGACCCAAATAAATGACAGACTCTTAAATTCAAAACAAAGAGGCCCTGTCTTGTTTCTGGGAGACCTGCACAGGGTAACAGTGGGCATGTGCCCAACACACAGACCCTGTATAAAATAGCTGCTTTTTGCATTGCTATTGGAGTAAGAATTTGTCACAGCAAATACAGCTGCATGCTCTCCTTAGCCACCTAACCATGGTTTAACCCCAGACAGCAACTAAGCATTATGCAGCCACTCACGCTCCCCAGCTCTGCAGTGGAATGAGGAGAACCAGGAGAAAGAAGGGAAAATAATAAAAATTAATAATATATAAGGAAAACAGACGTCTGCATGCCCAAAAATAAAATACAAGTGTGCATGCCTGTCTGCTCGCTTACGAGTTACAAACTTGAGTTTTGAGTGTGTTTCACCCTAATAAACTGGGAGGGAGGAAATCCAAAACCCACCAGACCACCATCTCTCTACTAAAGAGATGATTCAAACTCCTACAGCATTGCTGCCATCCTAACCCTACAACAGACTGAAACACTGGAGGACAAATTTTGCTGCCTGCAGGCAGCATACAACAGGCAGTGCTGCAGAAGTTTTACTGTAAGAAAATGGGAAACAGTCTCCAACTGGGCAACTACAATCTAGGAAGAAAACAGCTTACAATGACAACAAGCAAACAAAACAAACCCACACCAATTGATTCAAAGGAGAAACTCCATTCCATAACTGAGGTACTATTAATCAATGCCTAATAGAGACCTGAAGTACTTTTCTCTCCAATTACATTAATCCACCTCCTAAGCAACTGTGCCACCAACACAATCCCACCTAAGCTACTGAAGTCAATGCCATAACTCCCAGTGACTTCAAACTAGGGCTTAAACCAGCTGCAACCACAGAGCAAACCTCCAGAAACAGGAGGGAATTGTTCAAGAGGGAGAAAGGTAATATATAAGACTATCATTAAACTAACAACAAAATACAAACATTCACTGACAAGTGCACCAAAATACACCTTGCTCACTGACTACCAAAGGTTTCAAAGCATTGAAGAGGTTTGTTTAGGTAGCAGACTTCAAACTGAAGCCTGGGTAGGTCCAGTAACCAAAACGAAAACACAGCCCAGAAGCTGAGTCCAGGACAGTAAGAAATGTAGGGGGTTTCCTTCCACTCATTCCTTCCAAGTGGCACATAAGCCTACAACAGAAATAATCTAAAGCATAGTACATGACCATTGAACAATTGCTGTGAAATTACAGTGACACTTCAAAAGCAACAAAATTGCTCTCCATCTGTGGTTGAAGGAGTCCTTGAGGGACAACTGACCTGTGAGATGCTTATTTTCCTCCATCCGTGGGTCCCTGATATGCGAATTACAGCAAATTTACATCGGTACAACTAGAAAGTGAAAATCCTCTTAAAGACTTAAACTGCAGAAGGAAGTATCATGTTGGTAACATCCTGACAGCACAAGGTCTGATGGGGTGCTGATGGAACTAAAATGGACAAAACCCAAACTGTCTTAAAATACTGTGTCAGACTGCCTGAACTCTATCAAAGCACTTTTTAAACTTACGTATGTGGCTGTATAAAGGCAAACAAATCCTATAACCTAACTTCCACACCAAGTACTTTTGGATCAAAACCTGCTGTGGTGAATACGTGTATAAACCCACAGATCCCACAGCAACTGCAGAACCAAATCTCAGGCTACATGAGCCTACCAAAACACCAAACAAGCCTTGCTCTTTCTCTGCATCAGCTGCCTCTGAAATGAGCATTTGTTATGAGAATCACTTCTGGAAAATTCCTGTGCTCTGAAAGTGTGATAAATGCACTTAGATTTATCCCATTTCCAAATTGATTGTGCTCCCAGAGGTTTCACAGAGCTTTGCAGCTGACCTCTAACTTTCTTCTCAATGTTCCCCATGTGTGTTTCTCTCTTTGTAGAAACTTGTCCTGCAAACTAAAACCTAAACTCTCCTGCCCATTTCAGGAGACATTTTGCTGAAGCCCTAAGCAAAGGGATCAAGCATCCAAAAACTCACACTCCAGATGCCAAAGGCCAGTGCTGTCTGCTTTTCTTAGATATCCAGGGGTGAGCAAAATCAACTTCAAGAAAACAAAAATCTCCTATTTTAGAAATAGGCTGGGTGTGAGGAGGGGAAATTGCTGGTTCCACTGCTTGAAAATGAGTGTGTTGGAGGCCATCCTTTTGTAATAAACAGCCATTAATCACTCAGTCACTTAGCACAGGAGGCCAGGCAGGGGCAGGCTGGCTGGTGTAAGTGTTTCATACTGAATTAGAGTAGAAAGGCTCAACAAAGTGTCATCATAGCTACAGTGCTACCTGCTAACAGAAACCTTCCTTTGGTTTCCGTATTATCAGGTCCTGGGCTGGGCTTTTGGGAACACAATGGCATCATCTTGCTATGAAGTCATGGATACAGCAGATGTCACAGTGCCAACAGGCAGACAGCCACGAGCTCATTACGCTGTTTTATCACTGTCCTGCTGCAAAATACTATCACCTATTTGGATCCTATCTCTGCTATTAGGAACACGAACACAGGGGTGCTGATCAGCCTGTGAGGCAGACCGAGCAGGGATCTGCAGCTCCCTCCATGGGAAGCTGCGCAGCACACAGGCACTGGCAGGCACTGGCCAGAAACACAAACGTCCTCATCTGTGTGCACAGAGCTCAAGGAGCAGGATTCTGATGGGTTTACAAGAACATTTCAGAATCCTCCTCCTGCCGCCCCCTACTCACTTAGCAGCTCAGTCAGAGCCAGCTACAGCTATAATTATCACCATAATTATTATTTTAATAAGAACCAATGACTTATCAAAATATTGCACTGAAGGCTTGCACTTCTCTTCTTGTAAGGCTGCCAAAAAAGCTAGCTCATGGCTGAGGTACTGCTCCACGTTCACTGCTAACAGACAGCACCTCCGAGTTTCTATTTATGCAGCAGAGTGACTAAACTCAACTCCAGTGCATGCCAAAACGTAACCAGTTGGAGGAACAGTAGCTGTGCAAAGTATTATTATTCTCCTGGTGTATGCACACTAACAGCTTTGTTTACTACACTGCCTCCTCTTCTCCTTGTTTGCTTGGGTTCTACACACTGTACACCAAGTTGTTGAACTTAGAAGCCTTAAGGTAGCCACCTGAATCCATATTTACATATTTTTAAACATCTGTGTCAGACACTTGCAGGAAGCTTTAAGTGCTTAAGCAAGCCTGTGGGCATTTCAGGCAATGTAATTACATGCCTGGTTTTATCTCCAGCTACCTGAACATGGACCTTTGCTGGCAACAAGCTGCCATTTTTCATGAGTATTTTTTTTCCTACCATGTAATATTAGCTTGAGAACAGATTACTTTTGCTTCACGTGTCTGTTCAATGTGACCCCAGTGCTCTGGTACCACTTCATTTCTACACAGAAGTGCATTCAAATTCTACGGTTAGCAGATGGCCATTTAACTAGTCACAGCTCCAGGTACATGGCCAGACCAAGGTAAAAAGGTCATGGCAGCTCTCCATCAGCAGCGACCAGTTGTCACCCTGCAGACAGAATACGTGACACAAGGACCCTACTTGCCTCTGATGTGTGGCTGGACCTTTCCGAAGATTCACAAATTTGCCATAGAAACATCATTTCTCAGGTTGATTTGTTCATCTCTCAAGGAAGGGTCAACAGCCTGGATGCACTTCCAAAGGGAACTCACTTGACTTTAGTCAGTACAGCCATGACCTCCATCACTTTTTCATTCAAAGACGTTTGAACTTAACCACCTGTCCTCCTGAGTCACAGAGCGCAACTATTGAGAACAGGCTGAGTTTTAAGAACAAAAGAGAAGACCTCTCAGAAATTCAGAGAGCATGAAACCCAAAACTCACTGTGAAGCCAAGTCAGCACATAGCATCAGCTCTAAGAAAACTGCTCTCGGACTCAACCAACACAACTGAACCACAGAAGTACATATGAAGGGCAAGCAAAGGCTGTAGTACAAAGTAAAACCGAGTATACATGACTCGGTCAACCAAATCCAGGAACTAAAGTTTGCAGTGTCATTCAGAATTGCTTCACATAAGCATCTCACTTGCCCTCTAATAATATAACAGAACAGCACCAAGAGCAGTAGCTTGAAAACAAAATGTGTGTGGGAAACACCCAAGATCTGACCTCAGAGTCAACCACACACTAGTGTGAAATCTTTTCTAGCTAACTTTCTTTACTAAACTGATATTCCTTTATTGTGAAGCTTAACTTCATTACCACCAAAAAAAAAAAAAAAATAATTAAAAAATGAAGTCAATTATAGCCATGCTATAAATAGCTCATCCCTTGGAGGAATCCTCTAATCATCTCTAAAAATAAGAAGTCACATGATTTAAGCATCTTGCACTGACCCTCTTGGTAACTCACATAACAGGATGAACTTTGCAAGGTTACACCATAGGTGTACATCTAGGCAAGGTTACATGTTGCTCAGTTTTTACATCCTGGTCTCTCCACTTCTACTTTATACTCAAATGCAGTAAAGCATTCAGTGCTGTATCAGAAGTAAAACTTGGGAGTAACTCTACAGGAGGCACAAGTTCAAAAGGCATCAAGACCATCTTCTGCATCCAAGTGAACGCTGAGAATCTCCTTTTCCTGCCTGAGAACAGCTGGGAAGCCAATTTACAATGCTAGCCTCCTGCTGATTTCTTTCTGGATCCATCCACACTAATCAGTCCATTGACTCATCCTACCCTTAGGCTGTAGAGTGCCAATCACAGAGAAATTGTGATAGGTGAGTGAAAAATCACTGAAGAAGAGTTTGTGGAAGTCCTGTGCTGAACAGCTTTCTGATGGTAATGCTGCAAAAGTTAAACTCATGACTCCCCTTGAGTGCTAACAGTTATAAATGCTGTGCAGCCTGGAAGCTCTTCAAGGCAGGGACCTTTCCTCACATGTGTCTGTAAAGCTTCTAGTGCCCAGATGGTGCCATACAAACGAATAATAATTATATTTCCATGTAGACCATCGCTGTGCATAATGTAAATTGCTTTCACTGATCCAAGAGGAAATAATTTTCTCATTTTGAAATGAAAAGAGAGAGTAAAAATAATGATTACTTGTTTGATGCTATTATTACAACAATAATTACACTTGTGGGTCTGGAGTCCTCAGCTGGTCTGCATGGACTTCAGTGGAGCCATGCCAATGCACGGCAGCTGATGAGCCAGTGCCAGTGTTTGCTGAGGACCTCAAATGATTTCACAAGGACTGATTACTCCAAACCTACACCACTTCCACGTGGGAAGTTAATAAAACACAGTGCAGACTAGGGAAGAGAAACGCCAGACCTGGATTCCTGCAACAGCACAGCAGGCACCTGAGCATCACTGCCACGCCCCCTTCCCTCACTGGCAGAGAGGAGCAGGCTTCTGCAGAGATTCAGACCTCAAATGAGCTGAATTTCCTTCCGGAGGCACATCTCTCTCTCCATAAATTAGAAGGCCTTAGACTGCCTCAATTGAGCACCCTGGAGTCTGTAGGATTCAGTCAGGTCTTAAGTGCCCAGAAGAGGACAGTCACAGTCACCAGCACCAAACATAAAGGGACAAATAAAGTTGGAAATTGCCAGGGCTCAGCTCCTCTAAAGGCAGAAAAGCCAGCACACAATTAGCAGACTGAAGCAGACTAGGCTGGGTAGCCAACAATTGAGCCCCCTGAACTCAGTGCTGCTTTTAGCTATGCAGCTCTAAACATTTCACTACAGATACCCAGAAGTTACTGTTAGGAGAAAGCAACCAGGATTCTGACATCCCTGCTTCCAGAGGACACACTCGTGTTCAGCATGTACTCTGTGGCACAGTAATAAAAGCCTACCATTACTTAAAATAATAAAGAGGGGCTAAGACCCCAAGTCTAAAAATCAGGCACTTGAAAGTCCTGCTCCTCAAACAGCATCAATGCAAGCAGTTACAGACACCAGCACTTGAGCATCCTGCAAGTATTCCTGCAGGGATGTTCCTGCATCTGCCCAAATCAGACACCCCAACAACCTACATTAGAAGGAAAATACAGGACATTTAAAGAGTCGCTGTAAAACTCCAACAAAGTGTCAGGCCTAATCTTAACACTGTAAAGAAAAATCAGGAAGTTTTGATTAAAATTAATCCTTGAAGTTATATAATTTGACTGTTTCTACAAATTAAGTTCACTTCATGCCTCCATTGTGCTCTTGTCCCTTCATCAAGCCCTAATTAGATGCTAGATCAGATATCCTCGACTTTCAATGATGAAGGGGAAAAAATAGTAAAGCTATTTCTCCATACAGCTCAGACACGTAGGAGTAGCGAGGGCCTTTCACACCAAAAAAGCACCCACTTTGCAGTAGCTGACAAGAAGCGAGTGGGATTTGTATGTCTCCTGTACAACAGCTGGTCTTCTCTTGCTAGAAAATGAAAACTCTTCTATTTCAAAGGAACATCTGCAAAATCCCCTCATACACTAAAGGAATGAAAAACCAACTCAACAAAAACCACACCGGTGGCCTGGAAAAGACTTCCTATGGCATAACCAATTAACACAGATCCATTTCATGTAATACCTTCCCACAACCCCACAGAGAAGATGCGTAAGGAGGCAAGTGCAGCAGGAGTCCATCAATCTAATCTGGTTCTAATACTCTCCTTAAACAATGCATACATTAGTCCTCTGTCACTGAGAAGATTTGTTTGTTTTATTAACATGTGCCTTGTTAAGTGCTAAGACTAAAAATCATTATGCAGCATCCAGAGGCAGATGCATTGTCTCCCCCCTTCCCCATCAGGAAGTGATTGGTTGCTTCCATTCTCCTTTTCAACTACTATTTAGCTGTACTGCAGCATGATTAAGCTCCTGTTAACAAGCAAGACACTACTTAACGGTCAGCTCGGTGCCGCAGACCCACTCTGTAGGAAATGCATCATGTCTTTGCTCTGCTGTCATTGGCTGTACCCAGTATCTAACCTACCTTAGCTACGATGTTTCACTGAGACCAGCTAAAATGAGCAAGGACCCAGTTTCCAGAGTTCCATTGGTACTGCACTGAAGTTTAAGGCACAATTAGTTTTCTTTAAGCTCCCTTGCACGTTCCCGCTCTGGATTTTTTTTTCTGAAAACCCTTTTCCTCTCACTTCTGTTCAGAGATGAAATTACTGAGGCCACATATCTACATTAACAAGCTACTTAGAGGAGAAGCTGTGTAAATAGGTACCATCTGGTACCATCCATCACACATAAAACCAATGTATTTCCCAGTGTAAGCAAAAAGGGGTAAATTAAGAGTGAAATAATGCTTCCCCCTCCCCCCACCTCCAAATCTCTTGTTTTCTACATCTTAGAATCATAGAATGGTTTATGTTGGAAGGGACCTCAAAGATCATCCAGTTCCAACCCCCTGCCTTAGGCAGGGACACCTCCCACTAGAACAAGCTGCTCAAGGCCTCATCCAGCCTGGCCTTGAACACCTCCAGGGAGGAAGCAGCCACAACCTCCCTGGGCAACCCATTCCACTGTCTCACCACCCAAACTGTAAAGAACTTCCTCCTAACATCACATTTAAATCTCCCCTCTGCCAGCTTAAACCCATTACCCCTCGTCCTGTCATTATCTTAACAGAATACTTCATGCTGAAGTGCAACTTTGTAAAGCCAAGCCCCAACAATTACACCAAGTATTCCAGTGGCAGCCCAGTTCCTCGTCCAAGGAACAAGTTCTCCTTTAATGCCCACCTTACTGGCACCCTAGTGCACAGCTATGCTTCAGCACAGGTGCTATTCTGAAACCTCTGTGTTAAGTACCTCCCACACACATGATGCACCTACGCTAGGCAGAGGGGAGGTCTGGGTTGGGTGTTTCTTTCTGGCAACGCAATGCTGGGAAGCCACCTGCAGAATCTAAAGGTTACAGGGATAAATACTCTTCAAAAGAAAGTTCTCCTGCTTTCTGAAAAGAAAAAAAACGAAACAACAAAACCACCAAAAAAAAAAAAAATCAAACACCCAGCTCAATACACAAGGTGAATTTTGCACCACTCTTACTTTAGAAAAGCATTTGGAAAAGGTGAAGGGAAACATACACATGCATAGAAACATGCATAGAATTTAGAGAAACTGGAGCAAAGTTTCCTTGGTTTTCTTTTCCCTTAATTCCTCCAGAATTACGGAGCTGCTGCTGTCTTGCCTGCAATAACAACAGCTGACCACAGCTTTTACAACTGTAAGCACTGAGCAGAGGAGCAGTTGGAGGCCCTCCCTAGTTCTGGTAACTAACAGGTACTACAGAGCTTGGGCATGCACCACCACTTTCTGCTTCTTGAATCTTTAGTCTGGTGCTGCTCAGAGTGCATCAGCAGGAAGTAATGAATAAGAAACACAACCTGCCTGAGCACCTCCATGATGGAGAAGCAATGGACTTTAGCACAACTCTCCACACTTCCAGGAGAAGCAGCACCACATCATCTGTTGCAGAAATATCCTCAAGGAAGAGAGGCACTAGTGAGCCTCAGAACCGTCCTCCCTGCCTTAACTTTTGCTTGGAGTTAAACCAGACAATCCCCAGCGTCCCCAGTCACATCACTCTGTTCATGTTACACTTGAGAACATTCTGAGCTATGGACAGCTGTGTTTGGCTCCTCTGCTGGCTTCATGCCGAAAGTAGCACACCATTTCTGTCAAAGCCACACACAGCATCTCAGGCTGAAGAAAAGCTTTGATCCCACACCAGCAAGCAAGAGCTGCACTTCACTCAGCTGACACAGTAGCAATGCACCAGCATTCTTGCTTTATGGTCAAGCAGGCAACAATGAAACCCAAGCATTGCAGCGAGGCCTGAAGGAGCGTTACATACACACAGACATGGCCTTCAATGGCTAATGCCAGGGCAGAGGCCACAACTGGGCAGCATGAGCACAGCACTGCAATGTACAACTGCCTCTCAGTGCAGCACTGGGTGTGAGCGAGGACCACAGCAAATGCTCTGCCCTCACGTCCCTCTCACCAAAAGCACTCCTGAAGCAGGGATTTGTGTTTCTTTGTCCCCCCTTTGGGCTCCCAACACAACATCCACCAGCAAGCACCGCCACCATTGCTAGCAGGCTGCATTACAAAACCTGAACTCAAGCAGCAAAGAACTGTTGCGTACTTTTCAAAGGCTTTTACATCAAAATCAGTCCTTTCTCAGAAGGTAGATTAATTCTTCCAAACTTTCAGTGCTCAAGTTTTGCTAAAGGAGTAGAACTTGTGTAAAGGGTGCTGCTGAACCACTGCTATTGATACAGTTCATCCTTCTTTGAAAATACCTATAAGCCAGTTTAACTAAATATGGACCTACTGCAGGAACCTTCTCATGAATAATGAATGCTTCAGCTGTAGCTGGCCAGAGGAACTACAACAACAAACGTTTTCAGTTGCAAAACAGCTCAATTCAAAATTGTTTCTTCCTGCCTTAGCAATTCATATGCAGTTACACACAGGTACAGTGGCAACATTCCTCACCCTGGTGGGATGTCATTCCACTTTCAGGTCAATGCTTATTGCACACACCTAACAGCATTTCTTATAGAGCTCAACATCTCCTACACGCCTGGCTCATGTTCCTTCTCCCACAGACACAAATTACCAATTACCTTACACGCTTATGTCCAGCTCAGCAAAGTAAAATACCTGCCACCAGTTCAGTCTCGTACATAGGCCAGAGACACAGAAAAAACAAGATAAATGAAACCACTGTGCCCTCAAACGGAAACCTTCAGACACCCATTTGAGAAGCATTGTGTTGTGAAAAGGGTCCAAAATCTGCTTTGCCTAACTACTTAGTGCAAAGACTCCCACAATAGCAGTGGGGTGTCCAGGTGTTAAACACTCTTCGAAGTGAAAAAAGTAATCAAGTTCTGCATCACAGGCACTTAGCAGCCTCTTGAGAAAATACTCCTTAAAAATATATTAAACACAGCGCTCCATTATCAGACCAAACACAAGTTGAAATTTATATTAGTTTTTGGTTGAAATACAAAACTGAGAAGTCTTTAGAAAAAAAAAAAATCCTTGGAGGGTCTCAGGTGCATTTACTCCAAAGACACTTGGATATAATGAGAATACTGTATCCACAACAGCCAGCTTCTCCCAGTGTTGCAAAACAATCTGAGATACACAAACTATGAGAAACTTGGACTGAGAATGAGAATAATTTTGCATAGGCATTACCTAAATTTTAATGTGGAAACAAAGACACAGGGGGAAAAATAGCTCCATTCACACTGATTCTGTAGTGTGCAATTCCATTAAACAGATTTTCCCCATGAGCTCAGCCTGAAGTCAAAACTGGACCTGCCTCAGAGACAGACATCACAGGTAAGACTAGGTAAACCAGCACTGGTGTGTTAGGAGTGCCTGAGAATTTCACCTACCAATTTAAGCAAGCTGCCAGGTTGTTAAAGCAGAAATCCGTACAAATCCAATTTCCCTATCACATTTCCACCAAGCACACATCCTAATCAATAGACGGATGCTTAAGTGTGAGGTTTTGTGTTCTGATTAAAAGTAGTTTTAAGGATGATGGCCACTTCCCAGTGTGTAGGTTAAGCAAAGCCACAAGTACCATGAAGTCATCTTGAAGATGTATTGCTGAATCACCTCTTAGCAAGGCATGGTCAAGCTCAATGCTGCTTGTCTTGAGCCTTGCTGGTCTACTGGCTTTTAATACCAGTGTCAGACGCTGTGGGACAGTGCAGTGTGCTCCACACTAGTCATTAGCTAACACAGGGTACAAATGGACAGTCCACGTGTCTTAAAACATGTTTTCTCTTTGGAACCCCACTGCTCCATCTTTAGGTCTGATCAAATCTGTATGCACAAAGGCATGATTCATAACTGCCAGCATCACAATAATCATATCCTACATCTGCATGTCACCAGCTCAGAAACAATTAGCGCTCAGCCCTGAACTTGGCACTTGTTCCAATGCACCGGCCACAAAACGGATCCTGTGCCAGGCCATTTGCAGGACAACTGCTAACTGTACTTGTGACACTGCCCTGGAGCCCACGGAAGAGGATTATTTCCTAGAAAGCCTCATGAGCTGGGCAGCATGGCTGGAGTGCCAGGTGCAGCCTGCCCTCTCCCGGCCTCCCTCCTGCCCAGAGTCCAGCACTTTCCAATCTTTGATATCCTACACTGGAGAGACCCAAGAAAGAAAACATCTGTAAATGGGTAAGACAGGAGAATAAAAGACTGGACAGATAGAGGCAGAGGCTAAAGTGCTGGACAAAAAACAGAAGAGTCTTAACAGTTACACTTACCAACACATCAAAGTACCAAGACAAGACTGTATGTAAAGATAAAAATTTAACTCAGTAAGCAAGAATGTTAATTCTGACATATGAAAAGCACGGCTGGATGGGTATGCACTACCTTGCAGAGAAGTTATTCCAAATAACTGAGGCAGAGCACTCGTGTGCTCAGGGCACAGGTTGTCTGCAGCCTTTCTGTGGCTGAAACACCAACAGTCATTTAGGATGATAAGTCATCTCTGAGCCTTAGGCTCTCGCTCTCTGTGTCAAGACGTAAACAGGAATACGGAAAAGACAAAAATATACATGCACGTTTCAAGAGACAACGCTTACTTATGGCGAGACGAATACTAAAAGAATTAAGTGAAAACCAAAGAAGCCTCTCTTGAGCTAAAGAATACCACAGAGCGGTGGCACGCAGCAAAACGTATTTCTGAGGCTCGTTTTAACTGACCAAGAAGGCTGTCAATATGCTTAGAAAATTCAGAAATGCAACTGAAAATAAGGCCAGCCTTGCACCCCGCTGCGAGGCCCGAGTCACGTAAAGGAAAACGGGAGTTTGCAAAAGAAAATAAAGAGCCAGGGTGAGAGGGCACGGCTTCGGTACCCTTCAGCTTTTAACAGAATGCTTGCATTAGGTTTCTTTGCCTGTCACCTACTGGGCCTGACGGAGCTGTGCAGCACAGCACAGCCTGTGCGGCTTCCAGCCACGGAAGGGGCAAGCGGCTCCCGGCGAAGTTCGGGGATGCTGTAACGCCCGCTGCGGCGGAAGGCAGTGCCGAAGGAGCACCAGGCAGAGACGGGGATCAGCCGCGGCTGCTGGGCGCTCCCGTCGCCGGTCCCTCCGGCAGCCAGGACTCCCCGCGGCCAGACCGGACCCGCACCCCTGCACCTGCACGGCGTCGGGGGACGCCCACGAGGGGCCGAGGGGACGCCGAGTCCCGGGCGGCCGCGCCTCGCTAGTCCAAACTTCCCCGCGTCTCCCGGGCAGCCTCCTTCACTGGTGACCGGGGCGCCGCCGCCGCCCCTCCCGCCGCCCGCCCGCGCCTACCATCGCCTTGCCGTGCGGCGCGGAGGGTCCGCGGCGCTGCGGATGCGCCCGCTGCTCCCCGCCGCGGTCTCGCTTCTCACGGCCGGCGGCGCCTCCGCGCTGCTCCTCGCCGGCATCGAGAGAGGTGAAATTCCAGACGAGGAGGGTCTGCAGCAGCAGCACGGTGAGGGCTGCCACCAGCGCCGAGCGGGAGCGCCGCGCCAGCCGCCGGGCGCACGGAGCGG